>CAUYPK010094274.1:0-11350 GCA_963574355.1 Loris lydekkerianus
AAAATGAATTTCGGCTCTTTGCCTCTTATCATTATTTTGTATACTGTGGCTCTTTGCCAAGTTTGGATTTTGTTATGCTGCTTCTGAGGAGGGACCTCTGAGGAGCGATCTCCGAGCGCGTAGTCGAACTTGTTCGCCACCACTGATAAACCTTTCATTGGCAACTCCAGACTTCTCTGCACCAAATAGCACTATCAATTACATGGGGCTCACCCAACAACAGGGCCATTCAGGTCCCTTCCCACCTGATCTGCAAAGTTTCAAGGGTGAACAGTGTATTATTCATTCTAATAAGAACAGCCATACTAGAGACACTCCTTCTACTAGAGCAGTCAAGAGACTCAGGACCCCACCACGCCTTCCTCCTGCCCTGAGGCACTCTTAAGTAAAGCTGCTATAGTGGGTAGGGGGAGGGGGAGGGTGGTATCGCCATTTTAGAATGGCTACTTAAATTTATAAGCAAAAGTGAGCAAGAAGAGAAACAAAGAGATGAGAGCTATCACTCCACACAGGTGGGGAGGCAAGAACAGCATTAAGACATCTCCTGACTTGGGGTTACAACTTTAAATCATATCCCACATGGAATATCGCTCTATCCCTGTAAACACATCTCCACTCTGAAGGCTAGTCTACTCCCACAACAAAGAGAATAGGGTGTGATCTGTTCTCCCCAAGCTTCAGGAAGACTGGTGCACAGATGGGGGTGGGGAATATAATGATTCTTTAGCCTGGAATGTCCTCTGTATCCCACTGGGCTAACTCTCATTTATCTTTCAAGACTGGGTAAAGATAATCTCATCCTTCCTGACAACCACCTGCCACATCTGCGCTGGGCACACAGAGCCCACAGCAACCTGTATTCACTCCATCAACCCTACCCCCTTGCATGGTCATTTTGCCTGGACACTTGTCAAGACTGGGAGCTCCTGAAGGTAGGAACTCAAAGTTCACTTTTATATCCCAGGGTCCCAGGGCACAGAGTCAGGGATATAGCAGTGAAAAAAACACAGCAAAATTCCCAGCTAGTGCTACATACATTCTAGTGGACATATTTAAGAAAAAAAAAAAAAAAAAAGGGGGCAGCTGGTAGAAGAAACAAGTGATGAACTGCTGCAAAGCTGGGAGGGCCCTGAGAGACCTAATCGCACACCATGAGTGATCCTGAATGGTATCAGGACAGGAAGTAGAAGGACAGACGGCGCTGTTAGACACCCTCTGGACAAAGACAGCTCAGAGCACAGCGGATGCAGAAGAGCAGGAAAGAGTATGTACCTAGCATCCTGCCTCCAGTGCTGGCACTGCAGACCCAGTGGGGGAGGACAGGCCCTTAGCCTTTGTTTTCATTTTGACGTTTGTTAGTATAAAAAATATCAAGGAAGTTTTAAATAAAATAAACAGAATGTATTTTGGTTTTGCATATTCCCTCCCAGCTGTCACTGTTCACATGTGCATCTTTCCCAATTGTGCCGGAAGGCTCTTTTTACCATCTTGTACGTGGATTTCCACAGCCCTTTCCAGGCAACCTCAACCTAGGCCTAAGGGTTTCTGCTGCCTTGAGCCCCAGCAACTCAAAAGAGATTGTTTCAGGTGCAGTGTGGCCTTTCCAGGACCATTTCAGGTGCAATGTTGCCTGAAACAAAAGGCTTGGGGTGGGAACTGCACTGCAAATGGGGCCTGTGAAATCTCACTGTTGACCATCCAGCCATAGGGGGGGATGTTGGCGGTGAGAGGAAGGAAGAAGAGGATTCTTTCATTAAAAGAGATGCTTTTGAAAGAGGAAATGTGCTGTTGAAAGCAGCCAGCCCCTTTTTCCTGGGGAAGCCAGGTTTATCAGTGAGATAAAAACACACCTGTATTTGCTCAGGTCTCCTGGACAAAGCTCTGAACCTGCGCTTTCTATAACTCCCTCTCCCTGGCCCACTTGCTCCTGCCCTGAAGTAGCTCTGAGCACCTCCCAGATTGGGGTATTTCCCCAACAAGAGTGCCCATCACAAAGTTCGGGCAAAAGTAGGAAATGGAGGAGGCAACTCAGAGACTGAGAACACGCACTTCAGGATACACTGGATGGGGGTTCAGTTCTTAGATCCACCATTCATTGGCAGGTGTGAGACCTGTGGATTAACCTCCCTAAACTCTAGTTCCCTTAGCAGTAAAACGGAGACAGTAATAACAGGCTTTATAAAAGTCAAGAGGATCAACTCAAAAATATTCATAAAGGATTTGCCATTCATTAAGTGCTCAATCAATGGTAAGAAAGAAAAAGGCGAGTGCCCAAACCTTCCCCGATGGATCTCAAGGACTCACCCATACCCTGTCCCTGCCTCCAGCCCTGAACCTAGTTTTGTCCTAGGTTCCACCTCTCTAAGCATTGTGCTATCTCTAAAAGGAAACCTGTGTGTCCGAGAACTCTTTTTGTGAACTGGTGATGATGTGCTAATGGGAGAGGACTAAAATTAAAGCACAAGCACAGAAAACCAGAGATTTTGACAGTGGCCTTGTATATCCCAGGCAGAGGGGGTCTAATGGCTCCAAGGCCACCACATACCCTCAATCTCTCCTTCAGCCTGGGGAGGTCTCTGGTTCAGCTCAAGTGTGACAGGGGAGGCACATGCCCTCAACAGCGCCCCAGGGGTCCAGTGAGGAGAAGAGGCCACCAGGCAAAGCCAGTCCCATGGCCAGAGACCTACTGCCTCTCAGCCTCCAGCCTGGACGTCTAGAGTGCTTTATGTTCCAGCCTAAATCAAATAAAGGGCAAGAGGCCATTTTACTGCCCCAGTCCTAGCCAGGCCCTGGTCTACCTGACTTCCCTCACCCAAGATCCTTCCTTTTTTTTTTTTTGAGACAGAGACAGAGTTGTACTCTGTCACCCTGAACAGAGTAGTACTGTGGCGTCATAGCTCACAGCAACCTTAAACTCTTGGGCTTGAGCAATCCTCTTGCATCAGCTTCCCAAATAGCTGGGACTACAGGCATAAGCCACCATGCCCAGTTAGTTTTTCTATCTTTTAATAAAGACAGGGTCTCACTCTTGCTCAGGCTCGTCTCAAACTCCTGAGCTCAAGCAATCAACCCACTTCTGTCTCCCAGTTTGCTAGGATTATTGCATCCTGCCCCCTTTTTTTTTTTTTTTTTTTTTGAGACAGTGTCTCACTCTGTTACCCTGGGTAGAGTACTCACAGCAATCTTTAACTCCTGGGTTCAAGTGATCCTCCTGCCTCAACCACCCAAATAGAGGGACTACAGGTGCCTGCCCAGCTAGGTTTTTTGGGTTTTAGTAGAGATGGAGTCTCACTCTTGCTCAGGCTGGTCTCAAACTCCTCAGTTCAAAGGATCTACCCACTTTGGCCTCCCACAGTGCTAGGATTTCTGGGTGTGAGCCACCACACCCAGCCTCCAAAATCCTTCTTCATGTCACTTCCTCAGGCTGCAATCAGGCTCACAGGCTGACTAAGGAGTCTTGAGGAAATGAAGGGCCTTCAGTGGATCCACTCTCTTCCAGAAATGGACTGACCAGATCTGGTGGTAGGCACCTATAGTCCCAACTACTCAGGAAGCTGAGGCAGGAAGATGGCTTGAGCCCAGGAATTAGAGGTCACAGTGAGCTGAGATGACACCACTGCAGTCTAGCTGGGGAAACAGAGGGGTGTTCACAGAGTTGCCGTGAGAGCATGTGCCCCTCTCAGCAGCCCTGCCTGTGATTCACCCCCTACCTTTGGCTGCACAGAAAGGGGGACCTGGACCCTGCTCAGCCTGTCCCTGACCTTGAAACAGGTACTCATGTCTAATCTAGTGTAATGATGTGAGGAGGCAAAGGATGCAATCATCCAGCCCTGTAGTTCAGTGTTGCAAAGAAGAGCCTGGGTAGGCTGTGACAGGAGCCTCCAGCCAGGCCAGGGTCCATACAGTTGGTGGTGGAGAGGGGGATGGAGAGGGAGGGAAGGAGGGAGGGAGGGAGAGAAACATCCTATCTACCTTCTCTGAAGGTCTCAGGTGTACTTTCACAGATTCCTCTAACATTTTTCCATTATAGTTTTAACAACTATTGTGTCAATACAGTTCTTTAAAATGTGTTGAAAAATACATGAGAATGTGCCCCTCCCTGCTCTCTAGCTCAGATGCACTAGATCAGTGATTTTCAACCAGTGTGCTGCAAAAACTTTTAAAGATCATTAATTATTTTCGAAAGAAGTTCAAAGCACAGTAAGTACCTTCTTTTTTTTTACTCTTTTGTTTTTTTGATCAAGATAATTTAAGTGTGCTGTGGAAGTTTAACTATAGGTTCAAGTGTGCTGTAAAATAAAAAAGGTTGAAAACAGGGCACTAGATTGTGACTTTAGTCACACAGGCTCTTTGAGCCTCAGTTTTCACATCTGTAAAATAGGGACAACTAAGGCCAGGCTCAGTGGCTCACACCTGTAATCCTAGTACTCTGGAAGGCTGAGGCAGGTGGACTGCCTGACATCACAGGTTCGAGACCAACCTGAGCTGGAGCAAGACCCGGTCTCTAAAAATAGTCAGGTGTTGTGGTGGGTGCCTGTAGTCCCAGCTACTTGGGAGGCTGAGGCAACAGAATTGCTTGAGCCCAAGAGTTTGAGATTGTTGTGAGCTATGGCGCTACAGCACTCTACCAAGAGTGACAAGGTGAGATTCTGTCACAAAAAAATAAATAAATAAATAAATAACAGAACAAAATTAAATAGGAACAATTAACAGCTACACAACTGAGATGAAGATTGAATAACACTAACATACTAATACTGTTAACTTACATTAATAACAAAAATATAATATTAATGTGTCTGAAATATATTAAGCATACATAAAGTGGTTCCAACATTATCATTGTTGTCTAAATTTTAGATTTCAAAAGAAAATGTCTGAATAATAACACTAGCTAGGATCTGGGGCACAGACGATTACTCCACAAGATGAGGGAGGACTTAGCTTTTAACATCATTCACAGCCTGGATCATAGTGGGACTGAGTGGAACTGCACAAGACCCTAAAGCAGAGATCACTCCACAGAACAAGAACACAGGACTGCAAGAATTCAGTCACTCTTAGGACGATGCAGATTCCAGGTCTATCAACTTCTAGCCAGGTAGCAATCTTGGGCAAGTGATTTGCCGTGGCTCTGACTCAAGGCACTCATCTGTAAAATGGGATAATAACAGCACATACCCCTGGGGTTGCTGGAAGATTCAGTGAGACAATCCACTAAAAATACCGAAAGTTTTATAGCGACTGCTCTAGAATTATCCATTACTACTATTGCCACAATAATTAAGAGTTATAATTATTACACATTCGTGTTGTTAACAGATTTCATCAAAGAATGTTAGAACTAGAAAGGATGTTAGGCACCACTCAAGTCAAACTCTCAACTTTACTATGGACCAGAGAAGGTGAGTGGCTTGCCCCAGGCCACACAGCCGAGTATTGACAACCTAACCTCCTGACTTCACTCCCTCATGCTTTCTGCTTCACCCAAAGGATGTGAATCATAGGTGCAGGTATGGCCAAACAGGTGGAGTACGAATGGAAATGGGTCACTGAGATGTATTCAGCCAGATAGAATCTGGGGCACTGTGGTCAGCAATGGCACAGGGAATGTGAGTTGATGGAATATCAGTGGAGTTGGCAGGAGACAGGCAGTCTCTCTGGGGCAACCTCTGCGAGAGGTGGAGCCTGGGGACAGGCAGGTGGTTGTCAAGAGGTGGGAGGATTACTCTGATGGTAAACAGAACAGAAACACACCTTTGGGGGGAACTCTGAGAACTGGGGCTCTTGACCAGAAGAGAGAAGAGATGGCTGATGGAGTCGCCTCATATATTTGAAAGAGCCTCCCATGGATGAGCAAATAAACTGGCTCGGTACAGACCCAGGCAGAATGAACCAACGGTGAGGACTGTTGATTCCAGAATAAGACCTGGACCTAGTCCCAGCTCTGCCTGAGTGACTCTGTGCTCATGACTTTACTTCTATAACCCTCCAACTCCACATCTGTAAAATGGGTATAATAACAGAACGTACCTCACAGAATGGTTAGGATCAATGCCATGACGTATGGAAAGCACTAAGCACAATCACTCACAATGAGCTCAATAAATGGGGACTACTATTACTAGGATGAAGGACAAGAAGTTTCAGGAAAGACCAGAGACCAGCATAATAAAGCTAAGTGTACAGTGTGTTGCCTGCCACTAAAAGGAGAGCAGCCCTTAAAAATGCTGGGTGAGAGACCTGTTTGAAGAGTTGGTGAGACCAAGAGTTACACACTTCAGGTTTAAGCAGGGTTTCTCATCCTCAGCTCTGTTGATATTTGTAGCTGGAAACTGCTGTAGCGGGATAGGGGGAGTTCCTAAGCATCAAAGGATGTTAGCAGCATCTCTCAGCCCTAGATGCTGGTAGCTCAAGCTATAACAAACAAAAATCACCCCTCAGTTGAGAACCTGGTTTAGAAGAGACAAATATGCCATTGATGATGATGGCACTAACAGCAGCACTTACTATGGTAAGTGCTCAATGGTGCTGAACCCTCTTGTCAGTGTTCTACCTCCTTTAATTCATTTAATCTTCACAATGACACTATGAGGCAACTACTCTACCCAGTGTACAGATGAGGAAACTAAGGTACAAAGAGGTTTAATAAATGAGCAAAAGCGGCCAAGAATAAGAAAAGATGAGTTAGTCCTCATCTCCATATATTCTTGTGCATTTTTCTTGAAACAGCGCCCCCTGTGGGCTATCCTTTGTTTTTCCACCCACAAGACATCGTGGCCACAGAGCAATAGCTGCGAACATGCAAGTGTACACATAAGCTACCACACAGCAGCTAGAACACAGCTTCCCATGCAGGCAGGAGGTGGCGAGGGGGCAGAAGCAGCCCCTCCTCACCTCTACGTGGGGACAGGGGCCCTTGGTTGCCACACCTCCAAGGAAGAGGAGCCAGAAATCTGAACCTCTATGTGGAACTCCCACCCCGAATTTTCAAATGCTACTATAAATGTAAAAAAAAAAAAAAAAAAAAAAAAAAGATCCCACAGATCCCCCACCCAAAAAATAGGTCAGCAGCCTAAATCTGAATTAAGATTTATTGGTTCTATGGTTCCATAGTGGAAAAACATGAACTATTCCCTTTTTTTTTTTTAACTGTTTATTTTCCGCCAACCTTACTTGCATCTTGTTTAAGAGCCTGTGGAAGAACAGCTCAGTGGTTGTTCCCACCTGTTTGGTGGCCTGAGCAGTGGAAGTTGCAGACCAGGCTTCAGTGGCAGGCCAGGCCCTGCAGTCTTCAGTGGGGACCTGCTGTGTAGGCACAGAGGGCACCTGCAGCCTTCTGACCAGTCTGCAACCTTGGGTTGAGTAGCAGTAAACTCAGGAGCTGGAGCAGTCCATTCACCCTGAAATTCCTACTTGGTCACAGCTTTCTCAGCAGCAGCTAAGAAAAGCTACTTCAGTCTCTTTCCTTTCAGTCTCTTCAGGGATCTCTTTAGAAGAAATCAGGCATGACTTCCCACGGATGCTCACAAGAGACGGTGCCACGCATGCGGAGAACTTCCCAGGCCAGCACCCACTGCGTCAGACCTACTGAGTGAGCTCCCTTGTTATTGCATGGTATGGTGATGTCCACATAAGGCAGAGGAGAATCTGTGTGCCACAGAGAAATGGTAGGCAGGTTAACATAAGAGACTTCTATGAGAGGCTAGTGGTCAGCCCTGGGATCAGTAACCACTAGAAGACGAGGCTCCTGGAACACTGCCTGGACCTGGTTAGTGAAGGTTCCAGGAGTGAAGTGGGAACGTGCGGAGTCAGCACAGCTCACCGGCCAGAATTCTGAAGGATATGACACTGATATCAGCAACGTTTTCAATGGTAACAATGGCCCAAGCTGCCAACAGAAGCTTCTGCCGGGTCCTCTTCAGATTTATGATGTAGACACTATCGCTTTTCCTTTTGTAGATGTACTGCTCCATTTAGAAGTCAAGGTTGGTGCCACCTAAGTGGGTTCCTACTAGAAGGAATTTGAGGACATCCTCCACCTTCATTTGTAGGACATAAAGGGCTCCAGACATTGTGAAAATTTCCCTTAAGTTACAGTGGGAATCCAGAACAACTCCATACGGACCCTCCCTGAGCAGCACAAAAAGCAAAACATGAAATATTTCCAAGTCTATAAAAAAGCCGTTATAGGCTGGGTACAGTGGCTCATGGGTATAATCCTAGCCCTTTAGGAGGCTGAGGTGGGTGGATCACTTGAGGTCAAGAGTTGGAAATCAGCTTTAAGAAAGACCCTGTCTCTACTAAAAATTGAAAAATTAGCCAGGAGTAGTGGTGGGTGCCTATAGTCCCAGCTCTTCAGGAGGCTGAGGCAGGAAGATCACTTGACCCCAGGAGTTTGAGGTTGCTGTAAGCTATGATGCCACAGCACTCTACCCAGGGTGACAAAGTAAGACTGTCTCAAAAATAAGTAATAAAACAAAGAAGCAGTTAGCAGACACCTGTGCCTACCACAATTAAGCCTCCTGACAGTCCATCAGCAACATGAGCTATCTGGGAATCTAGTAGCCAAAGCTGACTAGACTGCCTGTGAGGGGTAGGGAGGCTCACCAGGCTGGATCGATGATCAGTATGTTTTAATACCTGGCAGCGCTCATAGCTGAGTGGGTAGGGCGCCGGCCATGTACACTGAGGCTGGTGGGTTTGAATCCAGCCCAGGCCAGCTAAAAACAACAATGACAACTGCAGCAGCAGCAACAACAACAAAATACCCAGGTGTTGTGGCGGGCACCTGTAGTCCCAGCTACTTGGGTGGCTGAGGCAAGAGAATCACTTGAGCTCAAGAGTTTGAGATTGCTGTGAGCTGCGACACAATTGAACTCTACCCAGGGTGACAGCTTAAGACTCTGTCTCCAGGCTTGGAGCATGTGGCTCAAGCGGCTAAGGCGCCAGCCACATACACCTGAGCTGGCGGGTTTGTCTCCCGAGCTCGCCAAACAACAATGACGGCTGCAACCAAAAAATAGCCAGGCATTGTGGCAGGCGCCTATAGTCCCGGCTACTTGGAAGGCGGAGGCAAGAGAATCACTTGAGCCCAGGAGTTAGAGATTGCTGTGAGCTGTGAAGCCATGGCACTCTACCTGGGGCAACAGCTTGAGGCTCTGTCTCAAAAAAAAAAAAAAAAAAAAGTGTCAATACCTGTCACAAGGGCCTACAATTAGACATGCCATACACATGCCGTCATGCCTTGTATATTAAAACAAAGATGTATTTGTCATGTACAACAATTGCAAAATAAGTTTCTGCTAATTCCATTATTAGAGTAGGTACAGTGACAAAGCCCACAACACGTCACAGTGGGGAAGACTGATTTGGTACAACTCTGATGGAAAGCAGCTCACCAAGGTGAACAAAAATAGGCATAAGCCCTTAGCCCAATTCTGGGACGCCATCCCGAGTATATAATGCTAAATAAAGAAAAGGCTGTGAGCGTGCAGATGTTCTTGCCAGCACTACTTCAGAAGGAAAAAATTAGAAATAGCCCCAAATTATATTAATAAGCTATTAGTTAAGTAAATTACAGTTCATCCACTTAAAGGACTATTACATGGCCAAAATGATGGGTTCTAAAACTACATTATTATGAGAAAATGCTCATCTATAATTAACCAAAAAAAGCAGGATACAAAATTGTATGTACTGCAGGTTTAAAACTATGTGAGCAACCATACAGACAAAATACATCGAAATGTAAGTTTGTGTTCCAGTAATTGAATTGCTGAGGATTTTTGGCTGCTTTACTTGCCCAGTTATGTGTCAATGTCGTTAGTTCTCAGTGATCTGCTCCTTCTGCCTTCTCCCTGGAAGGGCTTTTTTTGATGTTTACTTGCCTCAGTGCACAATCCAGGCCATTCACTCTTGGGTGACCTCACCAGAGAAATCTCCATTGACAAAGGTGCTTTCTATTCATTGCACAGTGGAGTAAACAAGATACCTCACCTTGCAGCCAAATGTAACTAGCTCAGCAGTGGTGGGACAGCAGGGCCACCTCCCAGCCTCGCATGCCAACCACACCCCTCCCAAGCACATCCTCTCAGTCTCAGTTCACATCAGGGGAGTTACTGTTCAGAGGACAGGGGTCAGGAAGCCTGGGGTTTGCCCTGGCTCAGCCCAGCATGTGACCTCAGATAAGTCATCTCAACCCCTTCCAGCTCTGTAACCCCAAACAAGTCCTCTCCTTTTACTTTGTGGGCTAGAGCCCAGCAACCTTCTCCATCATGTACCTAATTAAGAAACACAACCAAACACAGCACCCAGTAACAATCCCTGTGTAGGAGGGTTTCAATTGGTGGGCCCTGTTCCTTGTCAAAGAAATTCCATGGAGATATTTACAATGCTAAATAAAGCATGATCAGTGTTTCGGTCTCAAAACGGCCAGCTCCTAACCCTCATGACCGAGTGGACTCCTATTATTAGTCTCCTGAACAGTTCCTAAAGGATCTATGCCAGAAAACCCCCAGAAGAACAGACAAGGACCCGGGAACTGCAGCTGCCAGGAAGGGAAACTGAGGGGTCCCAGACAGGGGAGGGAGGGACTTTTGTTTCTTTTGAGTTTTGTGCAGTCATTACCTATATGGGGAAAAAACAACTATGCAAATACAAGAAAAGTCTATCTGGAAATGTGTACTTTTAAATGTTACATCAGCCCTCCAGCATAGGATAAAGGAGACTTCCCATTTCTCTGGGATTATTTGGGGGACAGTACTCAGGTATCATCACAGAAAAAGAAAGTTTGATTCCAAAATGAAGAATAAGAAAAAGATGACAAAGGAAAAAATCCATTTAAAAGAATGAGTAAGAAAATCAAATAAGAAATCATATAAAGAAAAGGCTTTGAAGAACTTTAAGTGCCTTGTCCATGTAAAACGTCATAAAGGGCTGGGCATAGTGGCTCACACCTGTGATCCTAGCATTCTGGGAGGCCAAGGTGGAAGGGCCGCTTCAGCTCAGGAATTTAAGACCAACCTGAGCAAAGTGAGACCCATCTCTACTGAAAATAGAAAAACTAGCCAGGCATAGTGGCAAGCGCCTATAGTCCCAGCTACTCAGGAGGCTGAGGTAAGACTGTCCCTTGAGCCCAGGAGCCTGAGGTTGCTGTGAGCTAAAACACCACAGCACTCTTCCTAGGGCAAAAGACTTAGACTTTGTAGCAACGACTCAGCAAGGCCCGGCCTGAAACTGCCTCTACCTAGATACAGCCAATGTGGTACCATGCCACTGGCCCGACCCTGTCACTCACCTCTTCCCCCGCCTTCTTTCCCTGCTCCTTCTCCACAATAAAAAAATAAAT
>CAUYPK010094275.1:0-13601 GCA_963574355.1 Loris lydekkerianus
AGGCTCGGGAAGTTGCACTAGGCCTCAGGCACATGGCAGGGCCCAACAATTCCCTCTTTTGTTTTTTGTATGGCAGAAAAACATAGCCCCTGTCTTAGGTTGCCTGCTCTTGCAGTTTTAGTCTTACCCGTCATGGGGATATAAACATCAGTGATTTGGTCCCTGTCTTAGGTTGACTGAATGCAGAGTGATCTTACCCGTCTTTGGGTACTATGAATGTAATCCACCATGCAGCCTCTCCAAAACCTGTCTTAGGTTGTCCCCGCTTTGGGAATCTTACCCGTCATTGGTGCTATGGAGGGCGGTGAAGAATAATAGTTAGATTCCTGGTTAATGAGCCGGTGATATTGGACCTCGACCTGATTTAACTGCCTCTAACCTTTTTTTTGGGATACAGGGCCCAAAGGTGAAGGGTAAATAAGGGTAGCAGGGGAAGAAGGTAGGTAACCATGCATATTTGTTGAAAATTGTACTTAGAGAAAAAAATGTGTGCTGTGGTTTAGGTAGAGAAGAAAATAGTCAGACCTAGGCCCACAGGTGGGCAGCACAGAGTTCCATGAGAAAATGGCCTCCCTTTTGCTGAGCAGAGTGCTGAGACTCTAGGACAGCACCCATATCCCCCTCCTATATTTTATAAGATGGTTGAGTCACAGGACCCTGGATGGTGCTCAAGCATATTTGCTGTGTAGCTGGTGGGATTTTGCTCTGGCACTGGGGGTGGCAGTCAACGGGCATTTCTCCATTTTTGTGCATTCTCTAGTGTGTCCTGAAGGTACCCAGCCCCTGTGGGCTAGCATTGTTTAAGGAGAGAGTTTTCTCTTTGTGTGAGGATTCTCTTTGAATGAGGATTTTCATTCCTAAAGAAGTCTAGATATCCATTTATGAACATGGATAGACTTGTAGAAGAAAGAGAGTAGAAATAATAAGTTTTAGTAGCAAATGTTTCCTTGGCATTTCTTTTGTGCCAGGCATTTTCAATCTTCACAATAACATTGTTAGGGGAAGGTAACTATTTTGACCCTGTTTTACAGTTGGAGAAACAGGCACAGAGTATTTCGGTATCTTGACTGAACTCACAATCCTAAAGTGGCAGAGCTGAGATTTAAAGCCTGGCAGTCCAGCTCCAAAGACCTTGCACAGTTGGAGGCAATAATTGGTACTTACTGGCCTATGGATTTGTTATCATGGTGATGAAACTGTGAACAAAGAAAAATGGCAGCTAGCAGAAGGCGTTCCTCCACCTCGGTAACCCAAAATCTTTGCTACCTGGAGTTAAAGATGTTTCCACTTAGTGTTATGTCACCAGCAACTAATTTTAGAGCCATTGGACCACAGCAGGGATTCTAACCTATATTTAGTGAAATCAAAGTAAACGTCTGCTCATTTTGTTATCTTGGAAATATACCTTGCTTTAATGACATGCTAAGTGGATACAATGTCAAGGCAAGATCACACATTACACCATTCTTTTTAGCCACACACAAGCTGGTATTATGATGTAACTGTTATGGGAATTCATGTGTTTATCTGATTTATATACTCCTAACTTCTTTTTTGCTCTACATTTTGCTTGTTTTCCTTTCACAAAAATTGTCTTGCTTGTAACAGAGTGTTGCTGTAGTCTGAATATTTGTGTTCTCCCCAAACTCAAGTGTTGAAACCAAGTTATGGAGGTGCTGGTATTTTGGTATTTGGAGGCAGGGCCATTAGGAGGGGAGTTAGGTCAGTGGAGGAGAGCCCTTATGGGTGAGATTCATGCTCTTATAAAAGATGCCTGAGAGAGAACCTCATCCCTTGCACCATGTGATGACACAGCAAGAAGACACCACTTATGAACTAGAAAGGCACCAGCTGACCAGTTACTAAATCTCTTGACACCTTGATCTTGGACTTCACAGCCTCCAGAACCAAGAGCAATACATTTATATTGTTTATAAGCTGTCCAGTTTCATTATAGCAGCCTGAATTGACAAGTAATTCTAGGTTCAAATGGTTAGTGGCCTAAGTCATTCCAGGCCCGAGGAGTCTGAAATACTGTCTTGCTTCTAAGTTAGACAGGAAAACACAGGTAGGAAGGTAACAGGAAGCACTTAGGAGGACACTCTGCTGTTCAATTTTATTCAGCTTGTTCTCGTTTATAGCATGGACCCAGAGAGCTGTAGTTTCACTTTTTGTGCCACAGAGGCCTGGATTTCTATCCCTGACATCAGAGGCATAATATGTCTACCAAATGGACAGGTGACTCATGATTTGGATAGCATAATGCCAATATTCTGTTAGACAGCTGTTGTCTGTAATATGTTCAGGAAACTGCGTAAGTTTGGCACCACAGTCTTTCATTGGGTAAATCTGAATCTGCAGAGTTTTATTCATTTGGATTCCACAATTTTATACTTAAAGTCACTGGATCTGACTTTGCCCACTGGGAAAAAGACCTTGCTAAATAATGAACAGACTAGTTAGGCTTGCACAACATGGTGGTATTGGTGAGCTTTTCAGGGTTGAATCTTCCCAACCAGAATCTCCTTTTTTAACCATGATGATGCCACCTTTCTCCGTGGTCAATCATGCCCAAGACTTTATCTCCTGTTTCTCCCCCTCTCCTAGCAAATGTGGGACTTGAAAGATAATTTGACAAAATCACTTGCAGTAATAGGTAATTGACTGATAAAGTTTAAATTTTTTACTATATTCTGGGATATTTGCATTTTAATAGAACTTCAGTTTTCATCCAAAAGACTAAATGCATTCAGGAAGTAAAGGACTGGCCAAGCAAGTATATTTTTGGAATTGAACATTTCTTTCTGGTGCCCGTGAAGACATAAATGGCCACTTTTACTGCACATTTGAAGAGTTGATCTTGCATATTAAATACATAGCTTTTAAAAGGTATGTTCATATTCTTTTGTTGAGGAAAATAAACTGTGTGCCAAGGCTCTTTGTTAACTAGTAAAGAGAAATAATGAAAATAATATATAAATGGGTCTGACGTACAGAGCATCAGTAAGGTCTAATGACACATACGCTTATAAAGATTAGCAATAGTTACTTTGCATGGTACTTATTAAAATGAACATGTCCATACTTTGAATTTTGTGCTATTCCAGAGGACAATAATACAGCTACAAGAAGACTAGTAGATCAGTGTTTTCAAAGTGTGTCCTCTGTACCAGCACCTTCAGCATCACCTGGGAACTTGTTAAAAGTGCACATTCTTGGGCTCTACCTGACAACACTCAATCAGAAACTCCGGATAGGGGCATGGCAATCCGTTTCAAAAGCCCTCTGGCTAATGTCAATGCACACTAAAGTTTAAGAACCAGGCTTGTAGATGATAATGTTTGAATTCATCCTAATTCACAGGTGAGTAAATTGAGGCTCCAAAAGATTAAGAGACTGAGCTGAGCTGCTGGTTTTAGTAGTGTTCTTTTTCCTGTCTTGAAATAAGTCCTTTCAGCTAATCAATCTGGGTGAGTGAGGTTTGCTGTAGCATCTTTGATTGACAGGGCAGTCAAATCTCTGGCTGATTGTGTGGCTTCACCCTTGTAAAGGCCTGCGGGTGAGACTAGAACAACTTCAATCTCTGGGAGCCTCTCAGGGATCAGGCTGCTCCATATTCACTCTCTTTAGAAAGATCAGCATTCGTTTTCCTTTAAAGTTGGGGTTAGTCTCCCTGAGTTGCATACAAATAAGGGGAATGAATTCATTACCAAAAGCTAGATTAAGTTTTGCAGCTGTTCCGCCTGGGGAATCTAGGGGAGAGGGGCCGGCACCACTGAAAATCCTTTACTGATCAAGGCAGTCTGAAAATGCAATCGTATGTGGTAAGTGGCATTCAGAAATACTAAAATGAAGTGAAAAATTAAAATGCCTTTTGCCTAAACATGTGGGGAATGGGGAAATCCTAGAGTGCCACCCAATGTGCGTCAAAGTCATGGAACGCAGATGCAGTCTTTCATCGGGCTCGGGGAATGCGATTCGGGATACAGAGATGAGAATTCACATGCAAGATTTCAGAGGGGCTTTATCAGCTTTAGGATAAATACAGATGTTTGCCACTTCACAACCTCACTTATCCTGTTATTTCCAAATCGTAGCCTCTAAACTAGGCAGTGGGCAGTGTCCAAAACTGATTTCTTCTAACTCGGGGATGCTGACACCCACGTCCATCCAGTCTTCCCTTCAGGACAGCAACCATTGATCATGCCAATATTTTGAAATTACTTGTATGTGCCAAGACTATTCTGGTTTTGTTTTTTTTCCCTTTCTTGCTTTGTATTCTTGACTGAATGAGCATCTTCTATTTTCCTCTCTCCTAGTTTGAAAGTTGCATCAACTGGTTTTCTTTCTTTTAGTGCTTATTCTAGTTTCTACATATTTAAATTATTAACATCTAAAGTTAATCAAGATATTGATCTTCCTCCCGGTAACACAAGTTCTTTTCAGACTTTAATTCTATTTATTCCTCTCTTGACTTACATTATTGCGTCATATTTTCAAGTCGAATAAAAATTGACATTTACTCTTTTTATGGAATCAATATTCATTAATGTAATCTCACTTCATTCCTTTCTACATCTCAGGTCTTACATCTGGAATTACTTTTCTTCTGATTGAAGTACCGCCTTCAAATTAGTGCTGGCAAAGAACTCCCTTTGGCCTGTAAATGTCTTTATTTTTGCTCCATTCCTGAATGACATTTTACTGAATATAGATTTCTAGATTGGCAGCCATTTTCTTCTAGAACTTGAAGGTTTTTATTCTACTATTATTAGGATTCTGTCAATGTATTGAGCTGTCATCTGTCTAACTTATTCCTTTGTGTATGATCTGGTACATTTTTCTGACTTCTTTTAAGACAGTGGTTCTCAACCTTCCTAATGCCGTGACCCAGTTTGAGAACTGCTGTTTTAAGATTTTTCTCTTTGCTGTTGATTTACAGCAATTTTACTATAATGTGTTTTGCTTGGGATTTTTTTAAACTTTTCCTATTTGGGATGGACGCGATCTCTTGAACCTCTGGATTGCTCTCTTTTATCAGTTCTTGAAAATTAACAGGTACCATCGTTTCAGATATTGCCTCTGACCTGTTCTCGCTCTTCTTTTGGTACAACAATTTTAGATGTTGTCATTACATTTTCCATAGTTCTTACCCTCTTCTGGATTTTATGCATTTTTCCACTTTTTGTGTTTCTATTCAGGAACATTTAGCCCAGTGCATCTTCTCAGTATGTAATAGATGTTTAGTAAATCTTTGCTGAATAAAAAAATAAAGTATTACATGAAGCTAGTGTTCTAGAAGACAGACAACTTGAAAAGACTGATCTTATACAATCCCTTCAATTTTCTGTTGCAAAAACTGAGGCCTATAGGTCAAATGACTTGGCCAAGGCCATAAAACTAAGTCATGTCCTAGAATTCAGATCTGACTCTGAATTCATTGTTATTTCCAATTCACCATACAGTTTCTCATTCTAATCCAAAATGTTACAGTGTAGGTAATAACATTCATTATGGGTCAGCGGTCTCCTGGCGAGAAGTTATATTATTTGAGAAGTACCCTATTTCTTCTATTGATGACTGAGAAGTAAGCAGTTTGGAAGTGGGTTAGGGAAGAGAAGTCAATGGTCTAAGAACTAACCAAGGTAGGCTTTGAAAGCTTTTGGTAACATAATGACTCACTGGTTGGAGAACTCTTAGACAATTAGGCATCTTCTTTCTCATTGGTTTCACAAAAGCTGCCCCTAAGTGCCCCAGGTCAAGGTAGTAGATGTATGGTGAAGTCTTGTCTAGAATAAAGCAACAGAGAGTGTTTAGAGAATGGTTAATAAGGATTTGTACCAATGCCTAAAGAATTAGCCCCAAGATAAGAGCCCAGTACTCTGCTGAAAATAGACTCTTACACATAAGTGGGAGAAATAAGTTAAACATGATCTGTGAAGGTAAGTCGTGGGGAGGCTGGAGTGATGGGGAAAGTGAAAATATGGGGGAAGAACAAGAGAACATGAAACACCTGCAGCAAAAATTGTGTGTGTTGGATGAAGTTACAGAAATGAATTCTCATCAGCTGTTAAGAAAGGCATGAAATACTAGAAATATTTGCATATAGATAAATCAGTGTAATATTCTAAATGCCATTTACAAAAACTTGGATTAAATTAAGCAAGTGTTCTAGATTACAGTTTTGAGAGATTGTCATATCTTTTTGTTTTTGAGTGTTTGAACACGTGTTTGAATACAATATTTATTCAGACACTGGCTCAGTGGTATTAGTTCTCCATGGTATTAGTTCTCAACATTAACTATAGGATGATAAAAAAAAAAAAAAGGAAAAGAAAACTACACTAACATCATGCTCTCATCTTCTTCCCCTTCTCCTCATCCCTAGCTTTACAACAGTAATCATTTCCACGTACTTGCTCAGTGCCTCCCAATTGTCCTGTGTAGAATATTGCTTCATCAGAATACAATGCATGGATGGCTGTGTGATGATAAAACAAGGAAAAGGATACTTCCGTGTTCTTCATTCCTAGTTTTGAAACAATAACTACTTCTGTAATTGTTATCTTTCCTTGCTGTCCTCAGTCCTAGGCCTCCCTGTGAAATAGTTCTAAGAGCAACTCTCCAGAAAGAGAGGCCCGTGTGGGGAGGGGGTGTAGGCAAGGGCAGCATCCATGCCTGAACCACAAGCTGTAGTTACCCTGGCCGTGTGCTTCCTGCCTTTCCCCTCACAGGGACAAAGCACAGGATTCAGACCAACATGTTTCCTACTTTCTTTCACCCAATGAAGAACATCATCCTAGTGGTAAAATGGTCAGATCTAACACACGCCTTGAAAACTTTCTCTTTTCAGGTTGTCATCTGCTTTAAAGCCATCTGTCACCTTTTCTTACTTATTAGTCATGTCATGGAGAAACCAATTGTAGTATCTCTTAATCCTTAAAGGCCATGAAACTTTATTGATCAGAAATGGGAAGGATGATGGTTGAATGTAGTCTCCATCCTTATAGTGCCAGATGAAAGGAAGCATTGAAATGTTGTTAAATTTTTATCAGTATTGAGGGCCAAACCAGAACAATTACCCCTTACTGTACATGTTTTTCTATCTCCTTATCCTCTGCTTTTGTTCTTTGGTTGGAATTAAATCTGCTTTGTGGCCTGAAATTGATGAGGAAATTTTTCATCCTGAATTTTTCTACTTTGCTTACTTACAACGTAATTGATACACACTAAAAAGTGAGTATTTTCCCAAGCCATTTAATCCCAATCAATTTCTAGATTTAGAGTTTAATCTAGTGGGAGTCCTGAAATTACCAATGTAGGAAGAATATTGGCCCATGTGTCAGACAACCTAGTTATCTAGGTCCAGTTTTTGAACTTACCACCTCTGAGATTTGGGTGGATCATTTGATTTGATTTCCTTTTTATTTATTTTTATCTTTTTTTCAGTTTTTGGCCAGGGCTGGGTTTGAACCTGCCACCTCTGGCATATGAGGCCGGCGCCCTACTCCTTTGAGCCACAGGCACTGCTCTGATTTCCTTTTTAAATACATACTTTAAAACTAATACATATTTAAAATAATTAATAAAGTTTCTTTAAAAATGGGAAATGAGCCAACTTATTCAGCAATTCAGTCATCCAATTATCCACCCATCCATCCCTCTATCTATCCAAACAATAATCCATCCTATTAATAGATATTGATCACTAACCTGTGCTATGCACTGGGGATAAAGCAGCAACCAAAACAAACAATAAGTCTGCTTTCACAGAGTTCAACTTCTAGTAAGGGGAAACAATAGTTTATAAATGATCAGCCCATATCATATGTCAGACAGCTATGGGTGTTAGAGAGGAAAACTAAGCAGAGGGGGAGCTAGGGAACTGTGATTTTAAATTGGGTGGGCAGAGAAGGTGGAATGTGAGCAAAGACCACAAAGAAAGAGGCAAGGAGGTGAGCCGTGCAAACATCTGGGGGCAAAGTCTTTCCACTGAGTGTACAGCGAGTGCAGAACACCTGAGGCAGGAACATGCTTGGCATATTCATGGAAAAGCAGGAGCCCATGTGGCTGGAGTGGCATGAGAAATGGCAGGCGAATGAAAAATATCAGAGAGCTCAGAAAGGGCTGGTGATGTGGGCTTCGTGGACCCCTGAAAGGACTTTTATTCTGGATGTAATGGGGAGTCATGGTACATTCTGGGCAGAGGAGTGGCGTGATCTGACTTAGGTTTTGGCTTCTCACAGCTGTATCAGCTCAGAAGGGAGGAGTTAAAGTGGAAGCAGGGAGACTAGTTAGGAGGTTGTTACTGTTATCCTGGACCAGGACTGTAGCAGTAGGTGGTGAGAAGTAGTCAGTGCTGATAGACTTTCACGGTAGAGTCAGGTAGATTACTAACTATTTAGAAAGGAAGGAAGGACAGACCTTAGGGATGATTACAGGGTTTGACCAACCAAACTGTTCTGTACTGAGATGGGGGTGGGAGCCAGTTTGATGGGGAAGATAATGAGATGGATGTTGGACTGATGAGTCTGCACACAGAAGAGCAGTTGACTAGGAAGGAAGCAGACCACAGCGAGTCCTTGGAGGTGGGCATGCGGTGCTGTGCAGAGAAGACTACCGGGGCAGCCGGCCCTCCAGCTGCTTACTCCTCACAGAGGGGAAGGGGCACGAGGACAGGTAACCATGATGGGAGGCAGCCTACCTTAGACTGTAAGATGCCTGTGCCATTTCTACTCAGAATATTCCTCTGGGATAGAAAGAAGTGGCCTTTTATGTGTTTCATACTTTTATCACTTCTTCAGCCTTTGAACTAGGCACAATCAATATCATACCTCATCTGATTATAACCATATTCTTTACTCTGTTAGCAATAAGCCTGTGAGAAATTGTTATTGCCCTGCACACACACTTACAAGCCACACTTTGGTGAATATGTGATCATGTGCCTCTTAGAAAAAAGTCTCGAGTAAAATGAAATCCTTCTGTTGAACTCTCTGACCTCCAGCCTTTTTGTTCTGTATGTTATTACCCAATCTTTGTTTCTAAGCCTGGGAATTATGCAGGTTAACCTATGTCATCACCAGCAGGCCAAACATAGACAAGAAGGCCAAACATAGATAAGAAGTCACACTGCCACCTGGGTGATTACCCAGTGATTTGACAAACAGCCCATGAGCTTTCAGGACACTGTCTTTCCTAAGATGGGTTGAATGAAGTTAGGGCTACCAAGAATAACTGTTAAGGTGATTTAAAATCACAGATATGTGGAATCAACCCAAGTGCCTATCAGTTCATGAGTAGATTAATAAAATGTGGTGCACTTACACCATGGAGTACTACTCAGCCACAAAAAAGTGAATTAATACCTTTTACAAGAGCCTGGATGGAGCTGGAGACCATTCTCCTAAGTGAAGTATCACAGAATGGAAAAACAAACATCGCATGTACTCACTAATAAATTGGAACTAACTGATCAGCCCTCATATGCTCAGATGGAAGCAAAACCCAAAGGAAATCAACCCGGTGAGAGGGTGGAAAAGGGGATGGGTGAAATCACACCCAACAGGTATGATGAAAACTAGCTTGGTGATGGGCACACTTGTAATTTGGACTCAAACTGTACAAAGAAATCCATGTATGGTAAATTATAGGTGTTTTTTAAAAATATTTATATTAGGGAAAAACATAGGAAGAACCACTCTCATTGTTTTCTATTGGGCCTGAATATTTGATTTTTTAAAAAATGCATCTTTTAAACTGCATTGCAAAGCTAGTATACAATGCTTTTGCCATTTTTTCTTGCTTACTACTAAGCCCGTAGTTCAAGCAAACTGACCCTAGGCAGAAGCACCCCTAGCCTAACAGACATCGACAAGAACTAAAGCCACTCCGTTCAGCTTTTTTGAGAACCCTACTCAGCTTGGTTTTTTCTAGGAGGGGCCTTAGAGTATGAGTTAGGTAAGTTTTCACAGTGGGAAAATGGACAGGGCCAGGATCTAAGAATTCTCGGAGAGATGGAAAAAAAAAAAAAAAAAAAAAGACAAAAAAACCCCCAAACCTTGAAACAACAGTTGGCAGATACAGACTAGTGAGACTGGGGTTCAGTCAAAAAACTCACTGGGGGTCAAAACCATAATGCTAATTAGATGGTAATGAGCCCAGGTCAGTCAAGGTCACTAGGAGTTCCCCACTGGGCATGGTTCTCCCAGGGAAAAGCCTCTAGCCACAAATATCTGATAGTGTGCTTTTTTTGTTTCCTGTATACTGAGTTCCCACTCTCCACCCTTAGCCACTCCCACTACCCACCTTGCCATCTATTCACCCTCCCTACCGACTTCCTCCAAGGAACTGCTCTTCCGCACAGTGTGATATTCCAAGAATGATCAGTCAGAGACCCCATTCTTCTCTGGTCAAATGGGACTCTTACTTCTCTGGACTAATGGGTAGGACTATGGACCAAGCTCATATATTCAGCTTTGCTGAAGTTGGGAGGGAGTGTTGTCTATTTTCCCTTGGACTGTGAGCTGCAAAGATATGCCCTCAAAGTAAGTGTTCTCCCCAGGTGTGGAGTACAGCTAAGAGCATGAAGTTAGCAAAGAGCAGAGACTGCGATGGAGAGCAGGTAGAAGTGGAGTGGGCGAGGTCTGGGAGAGCACAGGCTGCAGAGAGTGAGTGCGCTTGTTTTGTTTAAGTCCCAAGTTCCATCAAACCTGGGGACACTCTGCTCCTTTCTTTCTATGCTTTGGGTTTGTAATCTAGTAAATCACCCTCTTTATTCTCTAAAATTTAAAATGGCTTGAATTTCATCCTGTGATTTTTAGCCAAATAACATAGATTAATATAGAGGAATGCATACTTCTTTCTGGCAGTGCCGGCCCATGTTTCCTGTATGGGCCAGGTGACAGGTGGGAGAGAGATTGCGTATGCGGCTGGTGATCTTCTGGGCTGATCCCTTCCTCCCGGTTTCCCTCCTTCCCTGTCTTCCTTCCTTTCTTCCTTCATCTCATTCTTTTTTTTTTTTTTTTTCTTAACAATTGAATATAAGAAGACAGAAGAGCCCTCCCACGATCAGAGGAAAAATGGTAATTAACAAAGTTAATAATTAAACTTACTGAAATTACTAATAACCATTTAAAGTATAATGTCCAATCTAAGTGGAGATTTAATGAAGTGAAAACAGTTGGGAAAGGAAGAGCACTACAATTAAACTGTGCCTATTATATCTTCAACACATGCTAGGAACTTTCTATCCATTACCACGTTTGGTATTGATGAGAGCCTTACAAAGTAAATGTATAAATTGCACACACACACACACACACACACACACACACACACACAGAGTTTATGACTTGGCTTAAGAAACAGAAATTTATTGGCTCCCATAGTAGAAAAGGTCCAATACTGGAACTGTTTTGAGGGGGGACTTGATTTGGTGCTACAGTGACAACGTCAGAATCCATTTCTGAACGGGAAGCATGGTGTTGCCTCAGTCCTGACACACAGACACCTGAGAGGTGCTGCCTCGTGTGGTGTGGCCAGACCTGCTCTTGTTATTCAGACCTTTTTTATTTTCAGACTTGCTCAGTGGACCCTGGACCCTGAGACTCATAATCACAGCACCCATTAAAGAGAGCCTGTTTCCAGCAGAGTGCCAACCAAAGTCCTAGAGTGGAGTTGTATCAATAATGTGCAACTGTGAAAACACTTATAGATCTTAGTTTCTTGGAGTCAGATCATACTGACTTTAAAATCCTGGGTCTGCCATTTACTCTCTGAGTGACCTTAGAATGTCCTTGGCTTCTCTGAAATTCAGTGATGGGCAGTACATTCTTGCTAAAATTTGGTATAGTAATTTGCTATCAGAAAATGGAAGTTAAAGAATCTGATTTGCTTACTGTGATTTTAGAAAACCTAGGAGCCAACACTTTGATTCAGGAACTGTGATGCACTTAATCTCAGGAGCCTTAGTGCCTTAACTCCTCTACAACTCACATGGATTCCCTAGCTGCCAACATCTTTAACTTACTTTTAGGGTTTACTTTTAGCAGTAGCCAGACAACGATCTCATTGAAAGGGAAAAGTTATTGTCACCCGGCTTTTGTCTGCCAGTCTTCCCTCTAATCTTTTCATCAAGCAGAAAAGGTTTTTATGGAGCTTTTATTAATCACTTTCAAACTTTTTTCCTTTCATCAAAATCCCCCAACTTTTTATAATTAGTGGTCTCATGAATAAGTTCTAACACTGATTCCTACTGTGCTTAAGTTTTATTTTAAAGGTCACTACTTTTTTCCCCATAGATTTTTAACTTTCTTAAGAGTACATAAATGGCAACTATGTATTAAAAACCAGACTCATATTTAGCAGATTCGAAATTATATACATGAAAGGATGTTTGCTATGGACGGGCCCCTCCAGCCTCCCTAATCTTCACCTCCCGCCTTGCCCTAACCTGACCGGGGATGTCTCTGACGCTCACAGTCTGTCTGGGTGAGGATCACAATGGGTGGTGGTACTTCCTTCTGATACGACTACCACTAAGAGGTATTTAGCACACAAGCCCTTAGAATTTGCTTCTGGAAAATTAGAGGCAATTTAGAATTTGTCATCATAGATTACTTTGAGCTGAGTTCGGGTTATATAAGCACATACTTATTAAAAAAGTTGAAATATCCTAAACGCACTGCGAAACTGAAAACTTTCAGAAAATTGATGTAGGTCAGGAGTTAAGACAGTTTCTGCTTTGAAGGCGTCCTAGTGTACAAAGTCTGGGAATCCAGTCCTGTGACCCTGGGAGATTATTTTTTATGGCCAAAGCTTTAATGTCCTTGGGATGTGATAATATAAAAGGAGGAGCTCTTTAGACATCATCCCTCCCTTTTGACAGAGTTCCACTCTGTCACAGGACAAAGTCACAGGACTTTGAAATCACACACAGCCCCTGTGGGAAACACGGGCGGCATCTTCTAAGAAGCACCAGGTGCTTGAGGTTAGAGCGTGATGAGGTTTTGAGGAGTCAAGAGCTGTCCTCAAATACATGATGGGTTCCCAATGACCAAAATGAGAGCAGAATCAAAGTTCGCAGGCTCTCCGAATGCCCTAAAAAGAAAGATGCAAAGCTAAATTTCACGGTCCTGTTGAACACACTGAGATTCTGAATTGTTCTGAAACTTATTCATCCTTCCCTGGCTCCAAAACCACCTCCATGCATTTTCTATTTTTTAAAGAGTGAAATGTAAACCCTCTAATGGGAAAGAGGAAAACATACGTGAGCAAAGCGGGCTGGCAGGGAGCTCCCAGGCGGAGCCGCGCTCTGCGTGGACGTGCGCGCCCTCCAGGCTGAGAGCTCCGAGGCGGAGCCGCGCTCTGTGTGGACGTGCGCCCTCCCGGCTGGGAGCTCCGAGTCAGAGCCATGCTCTGCGTGGACGTGCGCGCCCTCCAGGCTGGGAGCTCCGAGTCGGAGCCATGCTCTGCGTGGACGTGCGCGCCCTCCCGGCTGGGAGCTCCGAGTCAGAGCCGCGCTCTGCGTGGACGTGCGCGCCCTCCAGGCTGGGAGCTCCGAGTCGGAGCCATGCTCTGCGTGGACGTGCGCGCCCTCC
>CAUYPK010094277.1:0-18519 GCA_963574355.1 Loris lydekkerianus
CATGGAATATTATGCAGCCTTAAAGAGAGCTAGAGACTTTACCTCGTTCATGTTTACATGGATGGAGCTGGAATATATTCTTCTTAGTGAAGTATCTCAGTAATGGAAGAAAAAGTATCCAATGTACTCAGTCCTACTATGTAACTAATTTATGTCTTTCACATGAAAGCTATAACCCAGTTATAACGTAAGAATAGGGGGAAGGGGGAAATGGAAGGGGAGAGAGGGGGAAGGTGAGCAGAGGGAGGATGATTGATGGGATTACACCTGCGGTGCATCTTATAAGGGTATATGTGAAACTCAGTAAATGTAGAATGTAAATGTCTTAACACAATAACTAGGAAAATGCCAGGAAGGCTATATTAACCAGTATCAGGAAAATGTGTCAAATGGTCTATAAAACCAGTGTATGGTGCCCCATGATTGCATTAATGTACCTACATAGCTATGATTAATAAAAAAAAAAGTAGGTTTTGATAAACATATTTTAATTGATAAAGCAGAAAAGCAGGTTGCTTAATTAGCCATCTGTATTCAGTTTGGACTTAGACTTTTTGATAAACATTAAACTGGAAACATTTTTATTAGTGGTAATTACAAGGAATAATTTAGGTCAGCGATTCTCAAAATTTAGCATGCATCAGAATCACTAGTTAAATAACAAATTGCAGGCCACCACTCCCTGCTCCCAACCCCTAACTACTGATTCAGTAGGTCTGAGGTAGGGCCTGAGTGAGATTCTGCATTTCTAACAAGTTCCCAGATGATGCTGACACTGCTGGTGTAGGGACCCCGGTTTAGGAATCATTTTTTAAAAAAAATTTTTAAGTTTTGCATTTTCGTGTAATTATTGATATTTATGTGGTGGCTCTGATTAAAAACATAAGCCCATTTTTTCTAAGATGCAGGCACAATTCAGATCTAAAAATTTTGAACATTAATATAATGATGTATTTTAAAGGTGGATGGGAAATAAAAGAGTTAAAGTAATCTGGGGAAAGGTTTGATTAAACTAATTCATTATGGAAACCCATCAACCTTAATTTCCAATAGATGACATGACCTGTCAGGTATTCTGCTACATCAAGCAAAATTCAGGCTTAAAAGTTGCCTTGCTGCATTTATTAGCAAAGTTCACCAGGCCAGCATAATCAAGTATACAACAAATTCCTAGCTGCCTTTCTACCTCTGCCAAACAGAATGGAATCAAGTGGTTGATATCTGCCAATAGGATCAAGAACTGTTAAGGAAGAACTAAACCATTTGATAAAGCCCGGTTAATCTTCTGGAAACCAGAGTGTAATTTAAAGAATCTGGTGATCTCCAAGTAGGATCCCTTATCATGTTGTAATAATTTATAATAACAATCCACTTCATTCAAGTTCTCAGTCTTTAAAATCTAGTGGGGTTTGAGCTGAGTTTGTAAATGACAAAACGTAACATCTTATTGTCTCTTTCTAGACTTACCCAAATGGGTTTTATGTACTAGTAAACCATCACATTTCCTCCATATTCCTGTTTAAGGCTTCACCACTAATGAAGTAAGAATAACTCATATTTTAATAATTTAAAATTACATTATGACAGAAATTACAAGTCACATGTAAAATACTCTTTCTGATTGCACGTAAGTTTGAATATAGTCCATTTTATAATAGCACCTTTCATAAAAAGAAAAAATATACTTTAAAGGTAAAAATGTGCCAGTGTTCATTTAAAGGCTAGGAAATTGCAGTTTGTTATGAGAGTCTTCATTTCTGTAATATGAGAAGGTATGATAACATAGATGCATAATACTGGAAGAAATCTTACAGAAAATCTGTTCAAATGAACTCAAAAAGGGAATTTCTTATCAAAGAAGTTCATCTGGATGTAAACATGATGTTGCTGGTCATAAAGTTTCTCATTTTCTCAATGGAGAAGTCACCTTTTCAACACATCTGCTGATAACATAAAGCAGGATTGGGGGAGCACATGTATCAACAACAGACCAGGGAATCCAGAAAGGCCATGAGAGCCTGGAGCAATGGACTACAGTAGAACTCATCCAACCAAACTCAAGTCCACATGCTGCCCAGCACTTGAGCCAAAAACAACTGTGTAAGAGCAAGGTGGGAAAAAGACCTGGCATCAGCACATGCCAACGAGTGTTCAAGAACTGTGGATGTACGTCACCTCAAAATGAGTCAACAGTGTGACTGCACAGCTGGTCTGCTCTGGGAGTCACGCAGCATGAGTGGAGGGGACGAAGGAACGAGCTTTTGCTCTGCTCTTCACTGTTCAGATAGGAATACGAGTTGTCTTTGGCAAAATGCCACACTCATAAGGCATACGGAAAAATGGAAAACTGAGATCATTCAGGGAGCGGGATCAGGATGATGGCACACAAAGCTACAGCAGGAGAAACAGTGGTTATTTTACCCAAAGGAAAAAAAAGTCTTGGAAGGAATGTGAGAGTTGCCCTTAGATGAGACAGGTTGTCAAGGAAGTGAGATGAAATCGTTCTCTGTGGCCTCAGGACACAAACTAGCACTCACAGCCGGAACTCCTGGGAGAAAGACTTCCGAGAAACACAGAGAAGTACTTCTGAGAGATGAAAGCCATTCAATGACAGATGACAGCTGAATACAATTTTAGCTACTGAGTACTTATTTTGTGCCAACTTCTGTGCTAAGAACTGTTTTGTCACCTCAGCCTTCTAATGACCCTGTGTTAGGCACATCACAATCTTCATTTAAACACAGAGAAACTACAGCTTGGAGAACTTGAGGAACTTGTCCAAGGTTACATGGCTGGTTAGTACAACGGTCTGGATTTGACCTCTGGTCATCTGAAAAACCCCTCAAATCTCCACTCTATTTATGGGCTACTTTGGGAAGCATGTACTTCCTGTCACTGGAGGGTGCCAGGGAGGACAGACAGAGAGTTGAAAGTAAATTTAACGTTCTCTTTCAACAGAGAGAGCCAGAGATTCTATGCCTTGTCCTGGAAGGCTATATTTTGAGCCTGTATAGCTATATTTGTATAAATAAGAAAAAAAAATGACTCTAGGGACATTGTTAAAATGTTACAGAATTCTTCCTTGGCCCAACACCTGCCTTTCTGTAATAAAGAGGACATAGTTGAGGGTGAGTTTAGGGGTGGGGCTGAAGCCACAAGTAATGAGGGACTATGGGCTGAAGACTGTGACCAGGCAACACGCACGTAAGTTCAGGATTTAAAGAGCATTTCTGATTTCAGAGGCAAAGTCATAGGATAAGCATTATGAATGCAGTGAATACTGCTCTTGGCCCCACAACAGGGAACAGAGCTCCAGGGGGACGTTAATTGGGACTGACCCTGAGTATGCTGAGTTGCCCCAGACATTCCATAATGAAAAGGCTATGCTACTGGTCCTCAAGGGACAAGAGAAAGAAACTCTTAGAAGATTTAAACCCTGCACCCACAACCCTGAGGAATTAGGCCCTGGTAAAGGGTAACTGATAAGTTGTCCCAGAGTCCCACCTGCCCAGAGAGGGGACGGGATGGGGAGAAATAGCTGATAACCACTGTCAGGGGTTTCTCCAACTCCCTAACATGGAAGGAGGACCCAGTGGCAGCAATAAAACTACCCAATTAGCTGAAAGAAGGATCTCTATTCACTTGGGAATTGATAGAAGTAATATTCCATCAGTTGGATGCTTGACAAGACACCAGGAGATCACAGCGCCCAGAGTCACAGCATTAGCAAGTCACTTTTCCCACAAACTGAAGGAAAAACAATTGCCTCGGTGTTGACTAAACGCAACAACCCTCAAGATTTTGCTATTCATATGAGAAGAAAGAGAAGTACCTCTTACTGTGTCACATCCTATGCTAAACATTTTTAAAAGTTTTTTTTTATTTAATCTATTTTCATATATATTATTGCTCCTACTTCCCAGATATAGGACTGAGGTTCAGAATACTAACATCCCCAAAGTCAATAATAAGATCAGGATTTCAACTCAGGACTGAAGAATTCAAATTCATTTCTGCTATGTGACCAGTGTATTGGGGACATTTCAAAGAATTAAAAAGTCCAGAACCATAAAAGGTAAGCTCCCTTTGCTCCTCTGGCTAATAGGTGCAGGCAAGTCCCACTTGCCTTTGTCAGGAAATTCATATTCATATTCATATATTTATCTCAAGAGATTTGCATTTTAATATAAGACTCTTGGAGTATGGGGAGGTACAAAAAATAGAGGAAATAAGTGAAATGGAAAAGTTACAGTTGTCAGAGTTGTGGGGGACAGAGTTTGGCCATGTGATTGCCTGATAATTAATTTTCGAGTCTGCTTCTGCGAAAGGAGCTGGGCATGTGGCTCTCAGCAAAATATTCTTTAAGAAAGAGGTTGTCCTCTGGCAGAGCCAAGCTAGGTGACCTTCTCCGGCACCTAGATGAAGAGAGGAAATTGATACTGTATCCAGAGCCATCTTCAGGGTGAATACCCAGATTTAATTCAGTGGTAATGAGTAATGACAATGTTTTGCTGGTCTTTGGAAATTTATAATCATCCTACAGGGGACAGCTGCCCTCAAAACACCATTTATCTTTCTGATAGTTGACTATCCTCTCACTTCCTTCCCCCTCCAAAAAAAGTCTTAATTTCTCTGTTGAAAAGCTGACAAGTAAAAACTAACGAAAGAGTGAGCTAGGAACTCTACTTCATGAATGTTTTATCACCTTCAGAAGTTCATATATGAAGGCAAATTATTACAGGATTTATTTTTGAAAAGTGAGGGTTATATAATATTTGATCAAAATGGATGAAGTAAATTAAATGGTGTTTCCTAGGCATACATTAAAAAATTCAGTCTCATGGGAACATGTTTCTTCTATCCAGAGGATTGGAGTTGGCTTAAATGGTTTCTTATTTGTCATATGCTTAATGTGAATTCAAATACAGATGGGCAATGCTTAGAGAAAATTAAATATGCTGTGAGTTGTAAGTCAAATAAGAGAACTACAAGAATTATTAACTTTCGGGTTGTTAGTATTGGAATTTTCTAAAAAGTTCTTATTTGGGGTACTAAAAAAATTAAGATGACATCTATGGATTAGTTAACTCTGCATGAAAGTCATTAAATGGCATTGCACAGCAACGCTGATTTAAAAAATAAGATGCTAATTTATGTACTGAGAGTAAATGAAAACTAGCAATAATGCAAAATAAGTGAGTCTATCCTGGGCGTTGTCACTTGTGGTTTATCAGTATTAATAATACAGTATAATTTTAAAATAAAATGATTCCCTCAGCAGATAGCGCACAATTCCCTGCAGCTGAAGAATGGAAAATAGATTAGCTCTATGACTATTATCTTGGCTTATCATCACTTCAGCAGGGCCCCTCTACTTGTTTTAAACCTTTGTTTTCATATAAGAAATGTATTGCCTGGGAAATTTAAACAAATGCTGCAATTCAACCCAGGGAGCTCTGTCCAATAGGAATCCAAGGTGAAACTGTAGTTCTCTGCCCTTTTCCTCCTGAAGCCCACATTCTACAGAGAGGACATCTGTTTTCTTTTGGAACTTAATTCCAAGATATAGGAAATGCAGAATTTCCAAGATTCCATTCTGGGGTATTTTACTATAGAGGTTGTTCCCCTGCCACTTTCAGTTGTCACTTGCCCCAGGTTACTCATGCAGTCTCATGAAAATTGCTTCTTACTCTTCAGAAAGGATTAATACATACTCTCTGTTATGAGATTAGCACCAGTACTGAGATATAAATTTAAATCATCCTGATGGGAGATGTATGAAGGCTTTGGAAGTCTTTCTCTGCACCAGTGCCCTGGCATCCTTACAGGTGCCTCATGAATGAATGGCCAAGGGAATCTGGGGCAGGAAGGGACACTGAAACACTTCTCCAGGCAGACGTAGATAATGGTAGACTGCAATGATGACAGTTATTTTTACTCCACCACACAGATCCCTCTTCATTTCCTAGTTTCTACCTATGTACTCTTTCTCCACATGCCTCCTGACACAGTGGTGCAACAAGGGCTTCAAGAGAAAAGTGGAACCCTTTAGGAATGGCTGATTTGGGAAACAAGTCTGGCCATATGTAAGTTTGCAGCTCGTTGTGACATGATTCATCTCAGCTGGTTATGTGCAGAGAGCAGCTGGCAGCAGGTACCCAAATAGCTGCAGAGAGAAGTTAAAAGGGACTGTTGCCTGCTGAGAGTGCAGAAGAATTGCTTTAAGGACTCCCTGAAGCACAGCCTCCAGCGAATAAAGGGGCATTGGCAGGGAGGCGGAGAAACAGCAGCAGCTGACAGCCTGACAAGCAGTTAGAAAAAGCATATGTTGGACATTCAGAGCAAAGGTTTGGGGACCAAATATGAGCCTAGGAGGTGAAGTGGCAAATGGTAACAAGCTCTTGGGAGAGGCTCAAAGAAGAGGCTGCATGAAAGGAACAGAGTCACTCTTGAAGCCCCTTAATGCCCCTTAATGTAACATCAAAGGAGAAATGAACCAGCACAGGAGGGAAATGTTGGCCATCTGGAACTCCGCCTCCCGGAAGCCCTGGCTTCCGAAACGACTATGGACCTGGCTATCCCACTCTGCCCCTTCCCCTGCCTTCCCCCTGCACTTCCACTGAGGCAGGTGGGTAGCAGCCCTTGGACACAGATGAAGCCTAGGGCCTAAAACACCAAAAGATTAAGTGACCAGCAGATTCAACAGTACCAATTCATTATGTGCAAGGAAAGGCACACAGATTCAATAGGCTTATGCCACACTGAATGTGTGGTGTCCCAACTCCGAAGCAATGGATCCAGAGAAATCAGAAAAAAAGAAACACCGTGAGGAAGAAGGATAAGACACCTCCCCGTGTTGACCCCTAGTGATGAGAGGAAGCAAAGAAACCCGTGAGCAAGTGAAACATGAGGGTCAGAGTAGAAGAAAACATTCCAGATCTAAAAGCAACATGTTGTGTAGGGCTCACAGTCTGTTTTAGCCATGCCTTTTATTTTCTGTAATCTGATGCTTTGACATCTGGGACTTGGCTGACTGGGGGGGGCATCCCTTCCAGGGTTAGCCCATCCCCAGAGAATGCAAGCCCACCAATCCAGGGCTCACTCTTCTCTGCGAGGCTCTCACACAGAGGCCACTATCCACCTGCCCCAGTCACCTAAGTCAGACACCAGACAACACCCTGCCTGCCCTGTTGGTCCTCTCCATGCGATGCACAGGAAAGGGTCCCCCAGTGTCTCCACTCCTCCCTCCTTCCACCTTGCACAGACCCTGAGCTTTACTTGGCAGCTGAGTTCAGCCTTACTCAAAGCATAAGTGTTAACTCCTATCTTTTCAGGGGCAGGCATCACCTCAGCTATTGGCCTTGCCATAGCCAAATAAAGTAAAACCTGTATTTTAAAACATGATTCCTAGACCATCTGTGTGACTCTAAAGAACGTCCATTTTCAGCTACTTGTTTGAAAATGTCATCTTATAACATGGTAATATGGAATAAAGACGTTAAAGACAAAATGTTTAATCAAATCACCACACCTGTACTCCTTGGTTGCACCCTACTAAAAATACTTTCGAAAAATTTCTCTTTTTTGGAATTGTGAGCCAAACTAGTTTAAGATCTACATACGATTATCAGGTAAATGCCTTCTTATGTTTCATTTCTCCCAAAATACATTACTAGTGAATTTACCAAATTTACATCTGGCTAGCTTCAAGAGGTTTTGATAGTATATAATTGTTATAATATCATTATATTCAACATAAGATTATTAAACATATTATAATAATTAAATGATAATGAGAATGGTGTATATGATCCATGAAGCTCTTATGCTTTGCAATGAGGCTCTTGGGAACAGTTTTTAGCTGCTGAGGATGGGGCAAGGCCATAAATGGGGTCTGCCCTCAAAAATTTACATTCACCCCAGGAAATACTGAGACAGTGTTTTAGGTGGGGTGGGGGAAAGACAACCTATGTGTTTTCTTATTTGTTCTCCTCTCATAAAACTAGACGGCAAGGAGATATTTGGTTATTTGGATTTCTAAGGAACCCATTTTATCCTGTGGATTTAGAAAGACTTGTGCATCATATAGGGTTTGCCTGTACTTGCTTCTCATTTTAAGCTGGAATTACATACAGAGTTACTTCCCCCAAGTTACTACGCTGTATAGAAGGCAGTCTCCCCACGTGAACTCGTGATCATCTTAGTATTTTATAAGATCACCAAAACCAATCTGACTTTGGCCCCAGGCACGAAAAGCAAAAAACAACGTCACAGGAAAAGGTGTTTTTTGTGTTTCTAAGAAAGGTTCTCTGGAAAGGACTACAAATGAAATGAAGGCAAAGGAAAAGACTCTGCTTTCAGAAAAATGATCCAAGATTTCCAAACTGCCTGCGTTCCTTGTTCTATTCTTAAAGTATTTCTTCTTTACTCTGCTGGGTTGAGATGCTGTCCTTTCAAAACAAACAACTGGCACAGATGACAAGATGTATCTCCTTCGGTTTGCCTTCTAGAAAGCATAATAAGACCTAATTCCAAAAGAGCCCCTGTCTACTGTACCAGTGGAACTCTGAAAACGAGGCCAAGACTACCCCATTTCTGCTGTACTAAAGGGTTTCAATTAGAAAAGCACGAATGCTACTGAGCATGCTGAGGACATCTGCATTTAGAAAGTCAAATTCACAAATTAATTTAGATAGTTCTGAAATAGTAATAATTACTAAAACTAATACTGTAGCAATTCTTATACCTGACAGCTTGTGTTTATAGTATCTTCTTTCCTGTCCAAATCTTAAAATCCCTGCTCTATTACAGTAGTTTGGTCACATGGGTTTGGTTATAATGTAAAACAGTGTATTTCCCACTCCCTACATAGCAAGGGCTTTGGGTTGGAGCTATCTTGAATGCTAATGAGTGAGACCACCATTAGCAACCACCAAGGTTGCTATCAGAAATCAGACTAAGTGGATTTCCTACAGCATTTCATAGTTTCAGGGTGACCTTGATATTGACTTAGCATGTCAAGGAAATATGTACAGAACAACAGCATTTTTCTGGACTCCATTCTGGAGTCACCATTTGTCCCCCAAGGCTATGCAACATTTTCTCCTGGCAAATTATTAGAAGGAATAGAATGTTGTGGTTCTGTTACTGGGACTGCTTGTCAATCATACTGCATTTTCAAACACAGCTCATGTAATTTTTATTCCTGACACTTCAGTAAGTTAGTTACTCAGAAGCACAACTAGTATAACTCCAAAACCTACTATAGGAGACGAACCAAGATTTGAGGTTTTGTTTTCCAATTATAGTCACGATATACTAGGTTTAGTCATACTTTATGAAGAGTAAGGACCAAAACACTTAATTGGCTATCACTAAGCAAACGGAGTCCCTTTGATTAATCAGGCCAGCCAGCTTTCAGTTTCTGACATCAAAATTTATACTCTCCATGAGAAAAACAAGGCCATGGCTACATAACATTAAACTAACACACAATTAACAACATTTTGTTCTAATTATCTCTGGGTACAATTAATGTTGGCCCTGTGGTTCATTTTTCTTCTTTGATAGCTCTTAGAATATTCATGGAGATTAGTTTTGAGGCATTGTCCTTCTCTAAGATCTGCTGTTTTCCGGCAAGCTTTCCCACAAATCTGAGCCAGGCAAAGTAACATATTTATGCAGATTAATGCTTGACATATTGGCTTCTTCTATCATCTGAAGTATTTCTAATAAGCTCCTTTCACCTAAACCCAGCAATGCGATGCAGTCATAGACCCCCTAACACCTTGGCATACCTCACACGGAGGATTTTCTTTTGCTCCCTCAGTGGTTGGTCATAACTAACAAAAGGTTATGTCTTGATTGAACAACTTTCCAGGAGTTGCAAGGCCAAAAGGGCTGCTGTAAAACAGCAATGTAGATTCTAACAAAACCCAAGGTAAGAGGAATCTTCAGCTGCGTATTACTGAGAAACCCAAATTGCAGACAAGTTCAGCTTCCTCACATCAATAGTGAGGAACAGGCAAAAAGAAAATGAGCACTGATCAAAGGCTCTTGGTGATGGCACAACTTCAATTTATGGAATGCACGTATTTTTCTACACTCCAAAGAAGTTTCTTCTGAAGTCGGTGGGGCATGAGCTTTAAAGTCGTAAATATTCTCTCCGCAGCTCAGTACTGTTTGTAGTGCCACTTGATGTGTGTGTTTGGACATGTTATTTTATGCTGTAAAGATGGGCTGAAGTGCCAAGAGGAACTGTGGAAATTCTAGGGTCTGTTAGTTAAAAATACTTCTAAACGGATTAAAGTGTTGATGAGACAATTCCTTGAGTTTTAATAGTAAACACCATTGTCTTTTAATGAGTTGGACAGATAACTGCTCCATGTACTTGTACACACATGCAAGCCAAGACTTTGGTTTTATCTCTGGCAATAGGGACCCCAGAACTCGGGTAGGTCTCTATACTAATGGCTCCGTGAAGTGGTTTCAGCCTTTGCTGCTTTTGCCTTGGCAATCCCCTCTGCCCACCTTACTGTTTTTGCCCAGAGAACTGGCACAAAGTTTGGAAAACTCAGTTCATGGTTCAAATGCCACTTGTAATTCTTTTTTGTAATTTCTTTTATTAGTTTCTTAAAATTAATTTCCCACTTCTAACAAGACATGTCCTTGCCTTCTCTAAAAAGAATCAGTTGGATAGTTCTGTCTTGGTGCTCCACTGATCCCTGTATATACCTTAAACTATTTTAAAATAGTTTTAATTTTAATGTGCATTATTATTATTACTTTAATTAGTATTAATAATTAATACTACTTTTAATAACAATAAATAACTAGTTATAATTATTTATTATTAGTTATAATTAATAACTAATAATTAATACTAATTTTTATCTTCTTTCCAACAATATGAGTGTCTCAAGGGCAAAGAAAATGCTCTTCCTATGGATGACGGTAATCCCAGCATTCTGTAGGAGCCCAGAGTGGAGGGTTGGGGAAGAGGGAGGGAGAGAGACAGACAGACAGACAGAGTGGAGAAAAAGAACAGCAACACAGGACAGAAGGAAAGATAAAGGTGACATCTGAGCAGCAACATACCTTTCTGGTGGCATTAAAGTAATTCTGACATTTAAATAACCAAAACAAAAAATTATATCAAATTATGGAGTCTATGGAACTGTCAGCTGAAATGCTCCATCCGCCAATGGAGGTAGGCGTATAACTAAAGCCAAGCCAAATGAGCTCCCTCTCTCTGGAGTCTAAGAGCTTAGACAGAACAACGGGGAAAGAGAAACAACCTTTGTACTAGTGCTGCTGATTCAATGCCATCTTAGCCATCCCATAGACAAAGACTGCCTGAGAATGAAACCAGCTCAAGGGAAACTAGACCTGAGAGATGGTGAAGCTTCTTGACATTGTCTGAATCCCTACATTAATCCAACTTCATGCACTGTTACACCCACCTTTCAAGTTTTATATCCATTCTTTCCTTTGCTTAAGTCAAAAGAAAAAGTATTGCCGGGCGGCACCTGTGGCTCAGAGGAGTAGGGTGCTGGCCCATATACCAGAGGTGGTGGGTTCAAACGAGCCCTGGCCAAAAAAACTGCAAAAAAAAAAAAAAAAAGAAAAGAAAAGAAAAAGAAAGAAAGAAAGAAAGTATTGCCTCTACAACTTGCAACTGAAAAAGTGATCACAATGGCCTGCATTATAATGTTTTTCTCAAATTTCAGATCTTTTAAATTATTTCAGCAGTCCATGGACCCTCTGGTTATTAATTTTTCATCATTTTTCATTGATTAAAATGTAAGATGATAAAATGAAGCATCAATGAGTATACCAGTGATTTATGTTTACACTGCAAACCACCAAAGAACTCAGTAGCTATAAGTAATAAGCACTTATACACTCACCCGTGTGTTAGGTTGAGCCATACCCCTGACCTCAGACCTTGGTTGGACTTGCTCCTGTGTTGGTTGGCAGCCAGCTTGAGACCAGCTGCTCTGAGAGAGGCTCAGCAGAGAGGCTCTGCTCGGCTCCCTGTGGTCTTCCACTCAGAGCCTGGCCCATTCACAGGGCAGCCATGGCTGGGATCTCAAAAACGGAGAGTAGAAGCTGCAACATTGCTCAAAGCCGAGGCTCAACTTACACGACATCACTTCTGCCACATTCCAGTTAACCAAGCCATGCCATGCGGCCAGCCTAAATTCAAGGCATGGAACCAAAGATCTCCCATAGGAAGAAATACAAAAAACCGTGGCCAATTTTGTGATCAACCACAGCGAGTAAAATGGGCATCCCACTGCACTGCTGCTGACCAAGTCACTCATGGAAAAAGTTTGTAAAACTCTAACAAAAACCTTAAAGATCTTCCTCCTTTTCATCCATATTTAAGAATTTATGCAAAGGAACTAACGTGAAGAGTGCCTAAAGATGTATGTATAGAACAGTCACTGAATCATTGTTACTAATGGCAAAACATTTGGGAAAAACTAAACATTTGACAAGAAGGGGTTGTTATACGGGGTACAGACCATAAAATAGAGTCCTAGGCAGCCATTTAAAAACTGACGCATAACTATATTCACTGACATGTATTTTATTCAATATTGAGCAACAGTGGTGACTTTTCAGAGAGTGTGCTTAGGTACCCTTCTCCCTAACCATGCTGGCCCCTCATTTCTGGGATCCTTAATTTTGGAGAACCACTGATTCTTAAACAAATAAGAAATCTAGTTGCCTAATTATAAGCCTGTTTTAAAGAATGGTACATTTTAAATATTTTACTGAAATATAAGTTTATAAAGACTTATACACCAGGATGATCATAACAACATTATGATACTGAAAAAGTACCAATAAGCTAAATGGTCAACAGAGTGAGATTAAATAAATGGTACTTAGCATCCATTTGATAAACTTCTACCTAGCCATTACATCATGTTTTTTTGAGGAATATTGAATAACACAGGGAAGTAATTCTGATATGCTATGAAAAGAGTAGCCTACTAAATTATATACAATTATATTTCAAGATTTCCTAATTTCGATTCAGTAAAACAAGAAAAATGGAAATATATGTGTCACAATGTCAACAGCAGCTGTTTCTGATTTAAAAATTATAATTAATTTCCCTATTATTTTTCCAATTTTTTATAATGTGATTGTAAGTAGAACATTCGTAATACAAAATTAGATAATGACATAGAATAGTAATTTAAAAAAAAAAAAAAAAAAAAACTTCAAATCCTTTTACCAATGAGTAGTTTTTGTCCCTAACCCTATGTTACAGATGTTGCTAGGTAATACATAGGTTGATATAAATTAAATAAGAAAATATATATGCCAGATACCTTAAGACAGGGATATATAGAGTTATCTGCCAGCAAATTGTTATAGAATCCACAGATTAGAAGGAAAGAATTATGAATTGCTATTTAGACTACCACTAGCAGGCTGCTTGTAATTTTTAATTTCTTTTTACAGTGTCTTAGGGTAGGAAAGAATAAATGTGAGGGGAAGAATAAGGTAAGAATTTAAAGCCAATTAGGAATGCAAAACTATTAGACTCACAGGCTAGGCACCAAGGCCAAACCTGGATGTATCCGTAGCCATGTCAAGGGAGCAAGCAGAGGAGGTAAGAAGCCAATTTAGATTATACACTTTTCTGATGCTCAATAGCTCCTGCCATTTGGCACGTTTGGGAAAATGGGCTTCTAAATCTAGGTTTGAAGACTCAGGGGAAGTTTACTCATGTGAGGGGAGGGGCCAAAAAGCTACTAAAATGTGGTAAGGCTAATAAAAGCAGAGAGTAGGATGGTGATTACACCATCCTGCAGGTTACACTGGGGTGATGATGGTCAGTGGGTACAAAATCTAAGACAAGAAAAGATGCTGTTTTGTAGAGTTCTGTTGTACAGTACAGTGAATACAGTTTGTAGTAGGGTATTATTGTATATTTCAAAGTTGTTAAGAGAAAGCTTCGAATGTTTTCACCACAAAATTGTTAAGTGTGTCAACTAGCTTGATTTAATTATTCTATATTGTATATCACTTTGTACTCCATAAACGTGTACAATCATAAAGTGTCAATTATAAGGAGAAAAAAGAAAGGCCATTGGAAGCTTTTTGGGTTTGGTACTGAACTGGACCTAAGTTGTTTTAATCTTTAAATACTGCTCTAAAGCTGTTTCTGTGCTTCTCAATCCTGGTGGTACGTCTGAGTTTTAGAACAATACAGATGTTTAGTTTTCATTGTAGATTTAAAGACCTAAGATTTCCCAGGTCGTATTCTACATATCTGAATTTTTTAAAGCTCTAGTTCTGCTCTGGTTTCCTTCCTCTTGCCTGTTTGCAGATCTCATCTCTACATTTACATTTCATTGTCCTGTGTCACTGATTTTACCCTTTCCACTGTATCACGCCCGTCAGCACACTAACACACCTCAACATCAACGGTCTTTTAAAAAAATGTCTCTTATACCTTGTTTCTCTTCAGTTTTGACTCTCTCCACGTCTGATCCACTTCAGAGGAAAACTTCTTAAAAGACTCATCTATACATGTTGTCCCCCCATCCTTTTCTCCTTGCACACTCCCCTCAGGAACTGTCGCTATCAAGATCATAGCTGAGCTACACCTCGCCAGAGCTAAGGATGTCTTCCCTGCTTCATTGTACTTACTAGCTTAGTAGCGAGGCTGCCCTTGGAATTCTTTTTTTAGGCTTCTATGACAGCTCATTTTCCATGTTCCTCTTAGCTCACCAACTCGCCAGGCTCATTTGCTGGCTCTTCTACCTCTGCAAGACCTGTGAGGGGGAGCTCAGAGCTCTGTCTTCTGCCCTCTTCTGATCCACATTTACACTTCTGACCTGACCTTAATTAGCCCCACTATGTAGAGTGCCATCTATATGCTGACGACTTTCAAATCCATTTCTCTATCCCTGACCTCAACCTTGTATATCCAATTGCCTGCTGAACATCATCACTAGAATGTTTAATAAGTGTCCCAAGTTAACACAGACAAACTGATGATTCTACATTAATTTCCCTAAGTCACCTCTCCTCCAAGACTTGCCTCTTTCAGGAATTTGGTACAACTTCATACCCAGTTGCTAAGGTCAAAGAACTAGAAGTCATCTTTGATTTCACACTTACCCTCATGTTCCACATCTGGTCTGTCGGTAATTCTGATAGGTTTTGCTTCTACAACATGTTCGTACTTGACCATTTTATACTAGTAAAGCACAGTGGAGCCGTGCAATTGAGGCTCAGATTTTGACTCTCTCATTTACTTTCTACCTGACCTTGGGCAAGATATCCAGCTCTTACCTGGTCTCCACACTTGTGTCCTAATATTAGCCCCCAAAGCAGCAGAAATTGTCTTTTTAAAAAGTCCTATCACATTACATTTCAGGTTAAAAATCATTAATGGTTTCCCTTTAAATTTATAATTACAGTAGAACCTCCATAAGTTGACCACCCAAGGGACTGTAACAAACTGGTCAACATGTGGAGGTGGTCAACATAAGGAACTTCTGTGGAGTGTATGTGGTGCTTGATCAATCTATGAAAATTAGGGAAACTTAGGGAAGTGGTCAACTACGGAGGTTCTACTGTGCTTTCAAAGTCATTATTGTCAGCAGTGGCCTATCCAGCTTTCCAGGGTCTGGCCCCTGCCTCACATTCTGTACTAATCTTCCATTTATGTCATAGGACACAGTTCCGTTAACTTGCCAAGCTTTCTACCATCTCTAACTAGGCTTTCACACTTTCAATTACTTGGAATGGTCTTCACCAGGTCTTCATGCAGCTGTCTCCTTTTATTATTTACACTGCACCCAAATGGCCTGCTACCAGAGGCCTTCTTAGGTAAGTAGCTCGCCTATCCCCAGCTCACACTCTCTCTACTACCACAGCACCTAATTTTTCTTGGTCAGAGGAATTTGTCTATTTGTTTACTTATTATTTTATGTAAGCATATGCTTCCTGTCTCGGCTCACTAGGGTAGGGAGTCAGTGAAAGGTGATCTAATCCCTGTGCATAGAACAGCCTTTGGGCCATCGAAGGTAATCTACCTAGTAACTACAAGTTTTACATATAATTGTGATGCACAGCCAGGTTTAACTATTTTAAACTACCTAATTTTAAACAGAATTACTGATTAGCAAAATGCTTACGCTTAGCACTTTAATTGTCACACTTTCATGGAAAGGTATAATTTAGTAGAAAAAGCAGATATTCACCTTAACTCATTTAATTGCCATTTTTTTTGCATAAAATAAATCATTTCTACAGAAGGCCAATTCTTCTGACCTTGAGGGTATAACTGAGGCATCAGCGATTTTTGGAGTCTCAGAACTCTCAGGTGGTTGGGTCTGTTCTCTCCCAGCTGGAGTCTGAGAATCAGGGAGGCCAGGGAAGCTGTCTGGCTTGATTTTTAGTCAGATGTGAAGTTGGCCCATGAGTGGAGAGAAAGGGCTGCTAAAGGGAGGGGGGCCTGGAGACAGACGGATCAAGTATTTCAAGGAACGTGCCAGGGGAAAGCCTGGGGCCTGAGGCAAATGCCCAGGAGTACAGAACAGGGAAGACTCAAGATAAAGCCAGCGGATCCTACAGGGCCCTCGAATCACTGGCACGGGTGGGGTAGGAGAGAGTGATTCTTTTATAGAGGGGACCTATGACATGGCAGTGCTGTTGTGAACAGTCAATTTTTTTGTAAGCCAAGTAAGCAGTCTCTGAAAATAGCAGGCTTCAAAACCCAAACTTACAAGAAACATAAAAAACACCATACTTAGGCAAGAAAAAGTAACAGAAAATAAGCTGGTGTCTTCCAGACTGTCCACTGGGCTTTATGACACAAACTTAAAATACACCAATGATTTCTCCACCCAAACACAAATTAGAATTTAGGCTCAGAGGAAGAAGTATAGTCATGGATGGGGAGAGTTAATGTCCTTCTCTTTTCCATAAACAGCTGAAAAGTGGCTGAAACCAAGGTGCTCAGTAGGGAAAACAACTGCCAAGAAAAGAAAGAAAATTGTGTGTGTGTGTGTGTGTGTGTGTGTGTGTGTGTGTGTGTGTGTGTGTAATTACTGTTTTCACTGTTGGCTCTGGAATTGTTTTTGCAAAGGAAAGGCCTCCTATAGAAGATTTTTTTGATGAGCTTGGGCATGGTCTGGAATGAGCCTATGAAGTGCCCATGTAGAGAGCTACAGAGCTCTGCAGAATAAATGATGGCAGAACTTGGCTGTGCTCTGGGCAGTAAACTGAAAGGGTTGGCCCAAGGTCAATGGCAGGGGACAGGGGATTAAGGAGAAAGGCTATAAGAAATGCCATATATCCAAAGGAGTGAGGATACAGAGCAATCAAAAGACCAAGAGGAAGGCCCTTAGCCTTCAGAATTCTCCCATGCCCGCCCCCCATACCATTCATGGGGCTGGATTTTGAGGAAATCAAGTAAGGGGGGGGATTCAGTTTCAGAGGAGGTTGGTGCTGAGAGGGATTCAAAGTTGAATGTGAGCAGGAACTCATTGCCAGAAATAGCCACAGAGGAAATAATCCTGGGGAGAGGACAGGGGCACCTGTCCCAGGAGAGGACACCTCAGATGGGGTGGGGGGACATGCTGGGACACATGAACTGCAGAATGGTGAGGGTCATACATCTGGAAAGGAGAGCTTTATTTCTCATGAAGGGCTGCAGTCTACAGGGTGGCCATTCTGCCAGGCTACAAGCACAGCTTCCAGCAGAAGCCCAGAACATATACTTCCGGGGTAAGGGGGAGACAGGAATTTCCACTGAGCAGGGTGGCTGAATATATGCATTTAAAAAGCTATAGGAGAAATCATGAATACTTAGGAAAGGAGAAACATGAACAACTGAATCTCATGTCCCTTACAGTGATCCCAGGGTCAGGGTTTTTGGCTTTCTGACATCAAAAGGTAAAGCACAGAACATGAAAACCCTCCTTCTAAAGCCCCAGGAATCCTCCCCTTTTCTACCCTTATAAGGTAATTTCCAGGGGTTGCCATGGTATTTGTAAACTGTCAGGGCACTGAGGGGTGTGATTATTCCTCTGTTAATGAGAGTAGGTCACGTGAGGATACTGTGACCTTACTTGTATACATGCTCTAAAGGGCACACAAAAGTATGAGAACTCTCTGGGAGATGGGTGGCTCCTGGCCCTGTGGTTCTGCTAGCTGACCCCCCTTTTGCCTTGTGTTTGCTGTCACTTGCTTACTTTCTTGGTGTCAGTCATATGTCGGTAGAGTAGCTGAGTGTTATCATTCATTGTCTCAAATCAATCATTACATGCAGATAAATAGGAAAAAATGATTTAAGAAAAAGCAGTGGCTTTGATACAGCTGGATAGAAGATGCACCACTATAAAAACAATTACTTATTTAATCCTCATTTCTTCCCTGTAAGGTTAGCTACTATTGTAACCCTAATTTTTTCAGCTGAGGAAAGAAGAAACTTTGAAGATTTTGGAACATTCTTAGCAAAGTATCTCAAGGATGGAAGAA
>CAUYPK010094282.1:0-10249 GCA_963574355.1 Loris lydekkerianus
TCTGGACTACAGTTATGTTTTACCATTCATATGAATGTGTAGGTTATTATATATTGATTTCATAGTAGTATTTGAACCAGCACATTGTACCCCATGATTACATTGATGTACACAGCTATGATTTAATTAAAAAAAAAAAAAGAAGGATTGGATGGGCATTTCCAGCTAATAAAGATGCTATTCTTCTAAATATATGTATATTAGCATCTTATTATATATATCTTAAATATATACATGTAATAAACAGTACCAATATTACCTTCACCAGTATAAGAAAGCACTAATTTCAGACTTAGCTTTATAGAATATAGAATATTCAGAACTTGCTCATAGAAGACATATCTCCTTTAAGTTAAATGCATATGCCTCTCAATGTTGAAGGTTCTAGGTATTTTTGATCAGAGTCATCACTACATTTTTATACATTGTTAAACTTGATTATATATTTTCAGAGGATAAATGAATTCCTATTACTTTCGTCAGAGAAATCAGTACTTAATTCCTTGATGACCTCCAAAACAAAGATCCTGCTGATTTTTAGGGCTTTTCACCCGCTTTGCAGTGAAAAATGACAAATTAATAAAAATCTTTCCATGAGATATTTCCATTACGCAGTTGTTGACTGAGCAGGTGATTTCTTAGTGTTCTTTTGAGACAGAAGTCAGGCCAATTCCCAAACCACACAGACAAGACAAAAAGAACTTTTGCTTTTGAATACCAACAAACAAACAATTCCTCCCGCTAGGAGGAATTTTTCCTTAGAATGGCACATTTTGGTAATGTATGACAGAAGAGAGAAAAGCTGGTTACTCAGGATACACTGTTGCATATAGGGCTATGCCAGGAGCCGAGATCGGAATCTAAATCTCCACCACACCCTTGTGATTTTTGCTGACCCCCTACATCCATGATGGCTTCCAAATTGGACTTGGATGCTGAGCATTCTCACACAGACCCTGGGCCGCCACTGGAATCCACACGCAGGTTGTCACACACCACCAGTGCCCCCAGACACATCGTCCCTCACAGGTTCATTTCACTGTTTTGAAAGCTGCTTCCTTCCTTCATCTTTCCCCGTTCCTTCCTCTTCTTCAAACATGTGTATTGTATATCTATTATGTGCCAAATATCTATTATGAGCCAAGTGCCTTGCTAGGTAATGGGAGTACTAAGGTGATAAACATCAGCTCTATCTCTGTCTTCACAGAGCTTAGAGACTGAGGTCTCCAATCGATATTAAGCTGATGATTCCACAAATAAGGTATAATCATAAAATGAGATAGAAATTACAAAAGAGCTAGGAATGTTGTAAAAACATAAAGTTTAATACTAAGATAGTTTCATTTTAGAGTCTAGAAAATGTTAAGAGTTTAGAAAACTTCTAAAAGCCATTAATCTGAAATGAAATGGGTAATACCTAATTAAATAAAGAATAGGCACAGGAAAAGTACTTCCCGGTCAAATAGGAGAAAATGTACCCTGTTCAATACATGAGAAACTTTAGTGGTGTAGGGCTGAGGCGAAACGTGGCCTTTCTCCAGAAAGTTTCCTGAAAGATTAGCTCACATTAAGGAAGATGAATAAGAGAAATGTTTATTTCCAAATACCATGCTGTCAACAGACAAAAAGCCAAACTCTGTAAGATAATTTAAAGAGGTTTCATTCTGAGCCAAACCTGAAGACCATGACCGGGAGCCACACCCACGAGCACTCAGAATTTCTGTGGGTCAGGTTCTTGATATCCAGGTTTGGAGAATGAAATGACAGACTGTATGAGTGAGGGAAAGGACAGAATTCACTGAAGTTAAAAGAGATACAAGAGCAGAAGGGGGACAGAACTTCTGGCAATGGAGGTGGGCCCAAGCGGGCAGCCCACATGGACGTTCCTTCTATAAGTTTATATACTGATTTTCCTACCCTATGGGGGCGGGGACGGAGGTGGGTGTGAATGTATGTCTGGAACATGTCACAATTGGTCAGCTTCCTGCAGGCAGAAAAGGAAGGAGACCTGTTGGGCCCTGCCATGTGCCTGAGGCCTAGTGCAACTTCCTGAGCCTGACTAGAAGTACATCCATGAGCTACTTCCGGGTAGTAATGACTCAGCAAGGCCCTGCCTGAAACTGCCTGTACCTGGATACAGCCAACGTGGTACCATGCCACTGGCCCAACCCTGTTACCACCCATCACACCACCTCATCCCCCGCCTCCTTTTCCCACCCCTTCCCCACTCTCTATATAAGCAGCTGCTTGTCGCAATAAAGTTGAGTTCGTGCTTTGACAGATTCCCAGCTCCATGGGTTCCTGTTTGGGCATTGACGCTCACCATCCTGCTCAGCCCCGGGACCGATTCAGGCTGGCCCTGCCTCTCCCCTCTTCCCCAGATAGCAGGTCCTTGCAGTTCTTGCCCTGGGCACAGTGGTAGGGTGTGTGGTGCTTCCTCTAGGACCCACCGCTCATCAGGCTGCTTCACTGTTGATCTTGCTGGAATGTGGTTTGGAAAGAGCCTATTTGTGCCTAGAGATGGGGGACTGATTTCTGAGCTTGCCCAGGCCTAGAAAATGGGGGTCCCTATCTAGCCCTCAGTGGGGTGTCCCTGCATTAGTGGAGTTAGTTTGGTTTTGTGCATTTTAGAGAGACAGGAATTACAGGTGAAGTCATAAATTAATACATGGAAGGTGTTCATTGGTTTGACCAAAAAAAGTGGGACATCTGGAAGGGGGGTGGGCTTACAAGTTATATGTGGATTTAAAGATTCTTTGACAATTGGATGAAAGAGTCAGGCTCTGTCTAAAAGACCAGGAGTCAGTAAAGAGGAATGCTTAAGATAAAGGATCTGTTAGTCAAAAATGAAGCAGCAGACAGACTCAAGGGGTGTTTTTTGCGTATTGAGGACCTGCAGATGTGCCTTGCACAGCCTTAGGCCTGTTAGTGACTCATAGAGGACTTCTCTCAGAGGGGATGGAGGCATGAAGAGGCATGTCTGATCTCCTTTCTCATACTTAGAAACTGAATTTTAGGGATCTCCTTGGCAAAGAGGGGGTCAAGTCAGTCAGTCACTGGGGAAGGAAGCTTAAGCTACGATTTTAGTTCCCCATGCACACGGGGAGAATCACAGAATGAGTATCCAGTGTCTCAGTGGTGGTCAGATACCTTTATAGATGCCTTTTAGAAGGAAGGGAGAGAATGTGGAGTACGGTTACAAGTGGTTGCTAGGGAGGATGAATAGATGGGGGAAACAGGTTGACTTGTAAATTAACCCGAGAGACAGGTGTTGTACTTTAAATGATTTGAGCCAGGTCAGAGAAGGAAAGGAAGTGATTTTCCCCCTTTGATCTTTTGATCAGGTCAGTCAGTTTTCTGTAGAGAGAAAGCCTCTCAAATACTTTCTGATTTCAAATGGTCTTTAATTCAAAGTATTGTTTATACCAGTAGTCTTATTTTGGGGTGAAATTTTCTTAGCTCCTTCATTTCCCCTGTCTGGAACTTCCACAGGAGTTCCACACAGTGGAAGAGAGCTCAGTGGAAGAGAAGAGACTGTGTTAGCAGTCCAGTAACAGGAGATCTGAAAAAAGAGACAAGAACATAAATGAGAATAAATAAGTAGGAAACAGCATATCTGAGCACATGTCTCCACGTCCCATTAAACCAGTCTGTCATTCTTGGAAGTAGGTCTTTATTGATCTGATGAAGAATATTTACCCTGTCTTTTAAGAAGTGTAGGCTACTAGTCTCCACTCACTCTGAGTGGCAACATTTTCACAGTAATCACACAAACTCCTCCCTTTTGGTCTGTCAGTGTGCCCAGGAGGCAGCGCTTTTCAAATATAACAGAGCCTAGGCTGTGGCTGACTTCTAACTGAAGTGCTCTCAATGGTGACATGGAAGTTTGTTATATTACCATGGAGAGATTAAAAGCTGTCTTTTCAATCTCATGAGCTTTTTGATTCTCTTGCCAACTTTATATTTACTTCTAACTGCTAACTTTCAGCCCACTTGGTTGGCCCTTTGCCAACTTTCAGACTAGAAAAAACCCAACTTCAGACCCCTCGGTGCTCTCCCGCTTAGTCTTCTTTGGACTTTGCTGAGACAGCCCTATGGTTAATATAAGACTCCTTTTTGAAATTCTAATTTGAGTCAGTGGTCCTTATCTCACCCCATAACAGGTGCATGCCTGGCTGACTGGCTGAGGTGCTGCTGGGGGCAGAGGTCACAGTTCTGTCTTTGCAGAGATGGGACACCAAGAGTCATTAACTGTAGCTAAATGACAACGGGACTTCCCTTTTAAGATCCCCATGCTTCTGCTTATGTGCTGGAGAAAATGGTACTTTGAGACATACAGTCTCAAATTCATGCCTGGAATTTGAGACTGTCACTCTTCCTTCTTTGCTGGCAAAGTGATAAATTCACCTTCCCTTCTTCTCACAAAGGAATTGTGTGTAACCCTCTGAAACAGGAGGTGTGCTGAGTACCCAGTGTCCAGCAAGATGAAGGGGAGGACCACGGGGGAGGTTCATCTCAAAGTTTTAATCAGCACATTAGCCCACTCCTCATAAACAAGTTAGCATTTAAATTATTTTTGAATATGATCAATACTTTTATTTTAAGATTGATATGGCATAGATTACTTATACTTGAGACTATGTGTGAACCCACTTTAATATCAGGGCACTTACTCAAGGTCACACCTTATGCACTGTATCAATATCGGCTCCAACCATCTCCCGGAGGGTTACAGATACACAGGTACACAGAGGTCCAGAGAAAAGGACTCACTGTATCAATGTCAGCTCCAACCATCTTCCAGAGGCTTACAGATTCCCAGGGACACAGCTGTCCAGAGAAATGGACTTTCACCTGCTTTCAACTCTGTGCTTCCTGCATTTGCTATTTATCTATAAGGCACATCATTTTTCTTCAAATATATGAGGCATGTAATTAGCCACAGATTTTTTGATTACCAGGAATTTAATTTATTTTTCCTGAAGTTTAGATTTATATATGTTGGTTCTCAAGGCTGAGTGGGGAAGGAACCCGAATGATAAATGGATGATATGGCCCTGGCTAACAGAGAGGGCTACTTCCATCTGTGCAATCTGGAAGAGCCACAGTGAGAACTGGTTTTTAAGATTGTTTAAAAGAAAAACAACTTGCGTATAGGTGTGTGTGCTATACTGGTATAAATGTATTCATATATATTTAAACTAAATTTATATCCATTCTCCTTATCCTCAATTAAATAAATTTTATCTCTTTATGGTCCTAACTATGTAGGGTGAAACAGGTCTCTCTAGCACAAGCAAAGCGACAGCTCGTTTAAGCATCTGATTGGTTTGGGAAAAATTCAGTGATTATGTTCAGCTATCTGTATACATTTATATATGTACTTTGTATATCACACTGAGATAAGAGCAGAATCTGATTAGACTGAGTTTCTTACAATCAGTGTGTCTTCCAGCGTCTTCATGGCATTCTCTGTCTTTAAAAGTTTTTATTTTATTTGTTAATGCAGTGTCCGCATTTTCGTGAGACAAAGGGAGAGAGAGGAAGACAGACTGAAGGAGAAAATGCTGGAGGAAGGAAAAATACACACTGCATGATTATAATGGTGAGAAAAGATATAAATTACCTATATTTTCACCTTTTTTTTACATACAAAGAATTATTAATATCTTCTTAACAGAAAAGTAAAGAGATCAGTCCTTTTTAAAAAAATTTTTTAGATTTTTTTCAGGTAGAAAAATGAAATTGGTTTAAGAAAAATATTTTCTTATGAGCAGTTGACAGGCTTTTGGTCAAAATTATTTCTAGGAATTTTATTTTAATGTGGTTTTTATTCCTATAAGAAGAAATTTAATACACTTAGTAGAATGTCATTTAAATGGAAGCTTGTTTCTACCAAGGGGATATGAACACAAATGGAAGAAATAAGACACTCAGGAACAAGTGCTTACTTTTAAAAGTATTTTAAGTTTGTGAATAATAACCAATATTCTTGCAAAAATTAAGAATGTATTTTTGTTCTGAAAAAGAATATACTTTTCCAGAATACCAAAGAGAGGTAAATAATCAAAGATGCCTATGTAAATTTAGGGCTGTAACAATTTCTATTCTTTATTAAACACAACTGAAATAAGGAAATATTTGTACTTTTTAAAATCAATGTTAAAACATTTAAGCGCACTCAGATTTAAAAAATGTATTTCTGCCATTTGTACAAGAATATTATCATTCAGTCTAAAGCAATAAAAGCAAACTAGACTACAGCCTTGAAGGCAATAACTTTGAAAAATAGCGCAAATTTAATTTAAAATAATGGTGCTGTGTTTCTTATTGACATTATTTTATAAGCATCTAAACTGAGTGATCCTTCTCCCGTGTCCTTAGCTGGTCATTGACCTTCTGTTTTGTTTATATGTTTATATCTTGCCACCAAAGAAAGATGGTTAAATTCCCCACGAGATAGGAGGATAATTGAATTGAAAGTCACCCACATGTTTCGTAAACGAATGGAAAAACATGTCAACCCATCAGCCACATCTGCTTCTTGAAATATTATCTCTTTGAAGTATATAAAATAGGAACCCATTAAGTTGTTGAAAGACTAAGTCCATAAAAGACACAAGTATTTATTTATTATTTATTTATTTATTTTTTTAATATTTTCTTAATTTTTTTTTTATTGTTAAATCATAGCTGTGTACATTAGTGCAATCGCCTCTACCCATTCTAAGATGCACCAATAATGCATTAACACAGCACTCTGGAATTAAAAGAACCAAGGAGATTTCTGTCTCTAGGTCATTTGGAAAACCTCTGATGAGTCGGACAACATGCATTTGGAAGAGAAAGCCGAGGTGGAATTAGCTGGAACCCCCAAAATTTTGCAGAGACCAGAGAGGCAGGGTTGGAATAGAATGGAGAGCAGAATGTTCCAAGGCTTTGAAGCTAAGTCCAGAGAAATGCCAGTGTTGCCCAGGCAACTGCCGGTGAGGGCTTGGCGAGGGCTGGGTGAGGGGGTGCGGGGTGGCGGATGCTGGAGGAGGCCTGGAGCAGAGGATTCTGGCACCAAGTCTCCTGCACTGAGACCACATAGCAGGTGGTTAGCATGTGGTAGTTTAAACATCTGTAGACAAGACAGAAAAGTATTTTGTTTAGATCACATTTTTTACAAATACTGTTTGCATAAAAATTGAATGGCATAGTGACTAAGGCAGTACTTTTAATTCAAGTCAAATTTGATTTAGGATTAGAATTTTTCTTCCTTTTTTTTTTTTTTTTAAAGAGGCATGAAATCAGCTGAGGAATTATAGCCCACTACATGTTCCAGGCATGAAGAGTCAGGGAAGTATTATTATTTTATTCCATTTCACTTCATGTCTTCTCTCCAATCACACTTGGATAAAACTTGCATGTTCTCTTGAGACCCATGATGGCTGGGGCCCTCTGCCTGGGGTTGTGGACCTGGGAAGGCACTGCATCATCAGCATTAAGTCTCAAACTGGAAGGGGGGCAAATTTTTCCAGCATCAAATCATACAACTAAACTCTTCAGTGGAGATGGTTTATTTATTTTTAATCCATCCAGCCCTAATATCTGGACACATGAGCCCACCTCACTCCCACACGTATCACCTTCCCACATAAGCGGAGGCTTCCGTCTGCTTCATCTGCTGCTCATGGGTGGACTCATTCCTCAGTGCAACATCTAATGAGGAACTCTTCGTTTTAATTTGTCCATGATTTGTTACCCTTTTACCATGTAATTCTTACCCTGGGGTCCCGGGACAAGCCTTGAGAGGAATCTGTAAACTCCTTGACAAAGTGTGTAAAGTTCTGTTTGTGCAATGTATTTGGATTCAAGTAATAGCACAATTACTTAAAAAGAAACTCAGTGAACACTGAATTCCATCCTAAATGGCAAAACTACAACGTATAGTTGTTTGGCAATTCCTTTTAATAGTGATTCAAGTTAATATAAAATAGGATCCTCTGTATTAATGTGCTAAAACAAAAAAATTCATATTTTATGAAATGATTGAGAGGGCTAGGGGCCAGTCTCTAGAATTTTTCCATTTGATTCCCTAGGTGTCTGCCCAAGCAGCTGCCGCTCCTAGACTGAGAAACGATTACTACAGTTATCGGCTTTGGAGCCATACCCTGCAGCCCCCCATGGTCCTCCACACCCAGCAACCCCCCAGGGTGCCCCCAAGCCTGCAGCCTCACACCCTGTGGCCCCCAGGGTCTCCCCACACATGTTGGCCCTCAGGGTCCCCCCCACCCTGCAGCCCCCAGACCTCCCCCACACCCTGTAGCCCCCAGGGTCCCCCCTCCACACTGCAGGCCCTGGAGGTCCTCCCCATCCTGTGGCTCCTGGGTCCTTCACACCCTGCAGCCCCAGCACCCCCAGACCACCCTACACACCCTGAAGACCCTGGGGTCCCCCTGCAAGGTGCAGCCCCCAGGGTCCTCCACATCCAGGATGCTTTTGCCACTGGTCCAGATTATAAAAGTCAGAAAAAAATGGGTTTCTGCTAAGACTGAAAGTAGGACAACTAAATGTCCGTAAGACTGGGCTTGCACAACAAGCAACAGACAGGTTGGGAGCATACCTTCCGCCTCAGTTTCTCCTTGTCATATGTGACAGACTGACTACTCATCTGAACCTCATTCTGAGCCTTGGGAAACCCTCGGGGAGCTGGGGTACAAACTGAACTTTGCTACCTTTATCAATAGTCAAGGATGAACTGTCAGTTTCTGAGTCTCCCCAGGCAGCGCTTTCCCCCACCCCCTCTTTGTCAGGCTTCGCAGCCCCTCGCCCCAGCAGTCTGATTCCTCGTGCCCAGTGCTGGGGTTGTGCAGCTGTCCCTGTCAGCACACCTGTCACTTGCAGGCTTATTCTCAAACAGTCAGAAAATCCTCAGCTGTCTTTTAAGTATCTTGAACCCCAAGTCTTTCCAGGTATTTCTGTCACAGTATTATTTTAACTCAACACATGGAAACCTCCTTTCTCTCCTCTTCTGGAGTAATTTCCCTTTAAAGGATTGGAATGGGGGTGGGTGGGGCTGGAGACAAGATGGCTGACTGAAGCCAGCTTTCCACAGAAGCCCCTGTAAAGAAGGAGAGTTAAAGAACAGAAATTTAGCAAGTAACCTGGTGAATTAGAACTACACCAAGAGAGAAGGTTGAAGAACGCATGTCAACCCCGCTAAGGCGAGCTGCGACCCCAAGGATACAAATAAAAGGTACAAAATCCATCACCAAGTGGATGATGAGATCTCAAGCCTCCATGAGAACGGCTCAGAGTGCCCCACAAACAAACGAGCAGAGTTCAAAGGTCCTCCCACTACACTCCACGGGACAGACCCTCTAAAAACTGCACCTACCTCCCCTAGGAGGGTGCCATGACATTCTCCTGCCAGTGATAAAACTGTAGAAAATAAGTATGGTCACATCATCTTTGTTAAGGGTAATACTCAATACGATGAGATTGCAATTATTAATATTTATGCACCAAACCATAATGCGCCTCAATTTATAAGAGAAACTCTAACAGACATGAACAACTTAATTTCCTCCAGCTCCATAATAGTCGAAGATTTCAACACTCCTTTGGCAGTGTTGGATCAATCCTCCAATAAGAAGCTGAGTAAATAAATCTTAGATTTAAACCTAACCATCCAACATCTTTATTTAGCACACATATACAGAACATTTCATCCCAACAAAACTTAATGCACATACTTCTCATCAGCCCACAGAACATACTCCAAAATTGATTACACTTAAGTCACAAGTCTAACCTCAGTCAATTTAAAGGAATAGAAATTATTCCTTGCACCTTCTCATGCCACCATTGAATAAAAGTTGAACTCTGTAAAAACAGGACTCTGCATACTCATACAAAAACATGGAGTTAAATAGCCTTATACTGAATAATAGCTGGGTCGTAGATGAGATTAAGAAGGAAATTTTCAAATTTCTGGAACAAAATGACATAGAAGACACAAATTATCAGAACCTCTGGGATACCGCAAAGGCAGTCCCAAGAGGGAAATTTATAGCACTGAAAGCCTTCCTCAAGATAAGGGAAAGAGAGGAAGTTAACTACTTAATGGGACATCTCAAGCAACTGGAAAAGGAAGAACATTCCAACCCCAAACCCAGTAGAAGAAAAGAAATAACCAAAATTAGAGCAGAATTAAATGAAATTAAAAACAAAAGAATTATACAACAGATCAATAAATCAAAAA
>CAUYPK010094283.1:0-13184 GCA_963574355.1 Loris lydekkerianus
CCGAGGCGGGTGGATTGCCTGAGCTCAGAGGTTCAAGACCAGTATAACCAACAGTGAGCCAGAGTAAGACCCCGTCTCTACTTAACATCAAAAACAGCACAGCATCTCCAGCGGAAGAAGAAAATGAACACCAAAAAAGAGTACGTAGAACAAGGAAGAATGTACAAGCAAGTTGAAATTAAAAAAAAAAAAAAAAAAAAGCAACTTGTTTGAGGGTCTCAAAGTTGGCAAATGACAGACCTAGAGTTCATACTGGGTAGTTTAGTTCTGGAAGCCACCCTGGCTGAACTCAATGGGAGGAGAGGGCCCCAGAGGGAGACCCCTTTGCTCTGTTCCAACAAGGGTTCAAGCTTCCTGGTTAGTTCACTCTACCCCTAAACCCTCAGCTTTTACTCTTCTACAAGAAGGGACTCAGGATCAAGCCAGCCTGCTTTTTGATGAAATCCCTGCAATGTGGATTGCTTCAGAGCTTTAACTCCTTATTGGTGATGGGTTAATTCTCAAAGTAGTGAACAAGATCTTGAGCAAAGTATTGCTTGTGAGACCTGAGGTCCAGAGGAAGCTAGTCACTTTTTTTTTTGAGACAGTCAACTATGTCACCCTCGGTAGGGTCAAGTACTGTGGCATCACAGCTAACAGCAATCTCAAACTCTTGGGCGTAAATGATTCTCTTGCCTCAGCCTCCCAAGTAGCTGGGATGACAGGCGCCTGCCACAACACCCAGCTATTTTTTTTGTTTAGCTGTCCCAGGTCGGGTTGGACCCCACCAACCTTGGTGCATGTGGCTGGCACAGGAACCACTGTGCTAGGAGCACCAAACTTTTTTTTTTTTTTTTTGAGACAGTGTCAGTCACCCTGGGGTTGAATGGTGTGATGTAACCTCAAACTCTTGGGCTCAAGCGATTCTCTTACCTCAGCCTTCTGAATACCTGTGACTACAGGTGCCCACTACAACACCTGGTTAGTTTTTCTATTTTTAGTAGAGGAGGGGTCTCTTGCCCAGGTTTGTCTCAAAACTGAGCTTGGCTCCATGCCTGTAGCACAATGGTTACAGCGCCAGCCACATACACTGAGGCTGGTGGGTTTGAACCTGGCCTGGGCCAGCTAAGCAACAATGACAACTGCAACAAAAAATAGCTGGGCATTGTGGCGGGCGCCTGTAGTCCCAGCTACTTGGGAGGCTGAGGCAAGAGAATCCTTAAGCCAAAGAGTTTGATGTTGCTGTGAGCTGTGACACCAGAGCACTCTACCCTACCAAGGGTGACGTAGTGAGACTGTCTCAAAAAACTGAGCTCAAGTTATCCACCTGCCTGAGCTTCCCAGGGTGCTAGATTACAGGCCACTGCACCCAGCCCAAGAGATGATTTAAAGTATATGGGATGAGGCCAAGCGATGTGGCTCATGCCTGTAGTCCCAGCTACTCTGGAGGTTGGGATAGGAGGATTGCTTGAGCCCAGGAGTTTGAGGTTGCAGTGATCTTTAATGCCATTGCACTCTACCCAGGGCAACAAAGTGGAACTCTTAAAAAAAAAGATGGGTGGGTCAGCACTTGTGGCCCAGTGAGTAGGGTGCCAGCCCCATATATTGAGGGTGGCAGGTTCAAAAACCCGGCCCCAGCCAAACTACAACAACAAACAAAATAGCCAGGCATTGTGGTGGGTGCCTGTAGTCCCAGCTACTTGGGAATCTGAGGCAAGAGAATAGCTTAAGCCCAGGAGTTCGAGGTTGCTGTGAGCTGTGACTTCACAGTACTCTACCAAGAGTGACAAAGTGAGACTCTCAAAAAAAAAAAAAAAGGGGGCGGGACCGGGTGCAGTGGTTCATACCTGTAATCCTAGCACTCTGGGAGGCCAAGTAGAGTGGATTGCCTAAGCTCATAGATTTGAGACCAGCCTGAGCCAGAGCAAGATCTCGTCTCTAAAAATAGCCAGGTGGGTGGATTGCCTGAGCTCAGGAATTCAAGACCAACCTAAGCAAGAACGACACCCTGTCTCTAAAAAAATAGCCTGGCATTGTGGTGGGCATCTGTAGTCCCAGGTACTCAGGAGGCTGAGGCAAGAGAATCACTTGAGCCCAAGAATTTGAGGTTGCTGTGAGCTATGACGCCATAGCACTCTACCGAGGGTGAGAAAGTGAAACCCTGTCTCAAAAAAAAAAAAAAAAAAAGACCTTTTGGCTCAGCGCCTGTAGCTCAGCAGCTAGGGCACCAGCCAGAGCTGGTGAGTTCAAATTCAGCCCTGGCCTGCTAAACAACAATGAGAACTAGAACCAAAAAATAGCTGGCGTTATGGCAGGCGCCTGTAGTCCCTGCTACTTGGGAGGCTGCGACAAGAGAATCACTTCAGCCTAATAGTTTGAGGTTGCTGTGAGCTGTGACATCATGGGTACTCTACCCACTGCAACATAGTGAGGCTCAGTCTCAAAAAAAAAAAAAAAAGGGCGGCGCCTGTGGCTCAGTGAGTAGGGCACCAGCCCCATATACCAAGGGTGGCGGATGCAAACCCCGCCCCGGCCAAATTGCAACAACAACAAAAGAAATAGCCGGGCGTTGTGGCGGTTGCCTGTAGTCCCAGCTACCCGGGAGGCTGAGGCAAAAGAATCGCCTAAGTCCAGGAGTTGGAGGTTGCTGTGAGCTATGTGACGCCATGGAACTCTACCGAGGGCTATAAAATGAGACTCTGTCTCTACAAAAAAAAAAAAAAAAGAAAGAAAGAAAAGAAAAGGAAAAAAAATGACCTTTTGAGGAAGATTTTGAGAGTTAATTGCTAGAGTAGCCATTTGGGAGAAGAAAATGAAATTGGATTCCTACTTTGTCTTTTTTTAAGAGACACAGTAAAGAGATACAGTCTCACAGAATTGTCCAGACTGATGTTGAACTCCAGGCCTTGAATGATCCTCCTCAGCCTCCCAAAGTGCTAGCATTACAGATGTGAGCCATCACACTAGGCTAGATTCCTACTTGATTACAGCAAAATTCCAGGCAGCTGAAAAGTGTAAGAAAATGAAATCATGAGTACTCAAAAATAGGATTTAAATAGCCGGGCATTGCGGCGGGTGCCTGTACTCCCAGCGACTTGGAAGGCTGAGGCAAGATAATCGCTTAAGCCCAAGAGTTGGAAGTTGCTGTGAGCTGTGATCCCCCAGGATGCTACCCAGGGTGACATAGTGAGGCTCTGTCTCAAAAAAATAAATAAATAAATAAATAAGATTTAAAATATGTCGGGAGGGGGAATAGGAGCTACATAAAAAAATTCATTGGCAAAAAATGGGAAGGAGGATGTTAGCAACAACACAAGAGTTAATTTTCTTAACTTTTAGAACTTAGCTAGAAGAGAAGGCCTATAGGAAAACAGGCAATGTTATAAATAGTTCCAGATAAATGACAATGACTAAAACATAAAGATGCATTTAACCTTGCTCATAGGGAAATATAAGTGAAGTTTGAATACTTGCAGTGGATCCTCAAGCATATTGTTTGGATGCCAATTGGTAAACCTCATATAAAGGGCAATTTGATCTGGTGATTCCACTCCTGGATACTTACCCTACAGAATTGGTTACAAATATGTGAAGTGCTAGGATTTTTGCATTTCTCCTTGGTCACAACTGGCATGGTGGGCAGCGCCTTTGGCTCAGTGAGTAAGGCACTGGCCCCATATACTGAAAGTGGCAGGTTCAACCCGGCCCCAGCCAAACTGCAACAACAAAAAAATAGCTGGGTGTTGTGGCAGGCGCCTGTAGTCCCAGCTACTCAGGAGGCTGAGGCAAGAGAATCACCTAAGCTCAAGAGCTGGAGGGTGCTCTGTACTGGAGCTGCGGGTGACAAAGTGAGATTCTGTAAAAAAAAAAAAAAAAAAAATCGGCCGGGTGGGGTGGCTCATGCCTGTAGTCCCAGCACTGTGGGAGGACGAGGCTGGTGGATTACCTGAGCTCAGAGGTTCGAGACTAATACCAACAGCAATGAGCCAGAGTAAGACCCCGTCTCTACTAACATCAAAAAACAGCCAGATGAGGGCGGCACCTGTGGCTCAAAGGGGTAGGGCGCTGGCCCCATATGCCTGAGGTGGTAGGTTCAAACCCACCCCTTGGCCAAAAAACCGCAAGAAAAAAAAAAAAACAAAAAAAACAGCCAGATGTTGTGGTGGGCGTTGTGTAATCCCAGCTACTGGGAAGGGGACAGAGCATAGCCAGAGGAAGAACATCTAAAAAAAGAAAATGAATACAACAAAAAAAAAAAAAGTACTTCAAACGAATGAGCAAAATAAAAAAAATTAAAAAAAAAAATTTAAAAAAAAAAAAAAAGAGCGGACCAGTACTGTTTGCCACAGCAAAATGAATACTTTATGAACAGAATTCTGGTTAAAGAGCCATGAAAGCTGGGTGACGCCTGTGGCTCAGTGAGGAGCAGGCCCCATTTAGTGAGGGTGGTGGATTCAAACCCAGCCCCAGCCAAACTGAAACAAAAAAATAGCCGTGCATTGTGGCGGGCGCCTGTAGTCCCAGCTACTTGGGAGGCTAAGGCAAGAGAATCGCTTAAACCCAGGAGTTGCTGGGAGCTGTGATGCCACGGCACTCTACCAAGGGTGATAAAGTGAGAGTCTGTCTCTAAAAAAATAAATAAATAAAAGAGCCATGAAAGCTCAAGGTTACGATGGGCTATGATGGAAAATCAAGTGAGTCTCACTCCGTCACTACCTGGGCTTCATGGCAGTGACACCAGATGCCATTGTGTAGTATTACATACAGTATTTTTTATTTTTTATTTTTTTTGAGACAGAGTCTCATTTTGTCACTCTTGGTAGAGTGCTATGATGTTATAGCTCACAGCAACCTCACACTCCTGGGCTCAAGGATCCTCCTGCCTCAGCCTCCAAGTAGCTGGCATCTGCCACCACTCCTGGCTATTTGTTCTATTTCATTTTTAGTAGAGATAGGGGTCTCACTTTGCCAAGGCTGGTCTTAAACTCCTGAGTTCAAGGGATCCTCCTGTCTTGGCTAGCTAGAGTGCTAAGATTACAGGTGTGAGCCACCACACGTGATCTTATGTATCATATTCCGGAATAGAATATCTCTAGAGCAGCATTTCTCAACCTGTGGGTCACGACCCCTTTAGACTGTATTAAAGGTTCGCGGCATTAGGAAGGTTGAGAACCAGTGCTCTAGAGGGATACATTAGTGCTGGGTGTGGTGGCTTGTACCTACAGTAATCTCAGTACTTTGGGAGGCTGAGGCTAGAGGATTGCCTGAGACCACAAGTTTGAGACCAGATTGGGCAACATAGTGAAGATCCCTGTCTCTACAGACTATTTTATTTTATTCTTATTATTTTTAGAGACAGAGTCTAACTTTGTCACCCTTGGCAGAGTGCCATGTTGTCACCGCTCACAGCAACCTCCAGCTCTTGGGCTTAGGCAATTCTCTTGCCTCAGCCTCCTGAGTAGCTGGGACTACAGGTGCCTGCCACAACGCCCGGCTATTTTTTTGTTGCAGTTTGGCCAGGGCCGGGTTTGAACCCACCACCCTTGGTATATGGGGCCGGCACCCTACTCACTGAGCCACAGGCGCCACCCCCTATTTTATTTTATTATTTATTTATTTTTTGCAGTTTTTGGCCAGGGCTGGGTTTGAACCTGCCACCTCCAGCATATGGGGCCAGCACCCTACTCCTTTGAGCCACAGGTGCTGCCCCTTTATTATTATTTGTTATTATTATTTTGAGACAGAGTCTCAAGCGGTTGCCCTGGTTAGAGTGCCACGGCATCATAGCTCACAGCAACCTCCAACTCAGGCTCAAGCGTTCCTCTTGCCCCAGTATTTTTAGTAAAGACGGGGGTTTCGTTTTTTGCTCAGGCTGGTCTCGAACCCATGAGCCCTCCACCCACCTCAACCTCACAGACTGCTATGATTACAGGCGTGAGCCACCACGCCTGGCCTCTAGAGTATTTTAGATGCTGGGCAGGGCCAAGTGTGGTGGCTCATGCCTGTAACCTCAGCACTCTGGAAGGCTGAGGCAGGTAGATTTCTTGAGCTCAGGAGTTCGAGACCAGCCTGAGCAAGAGTGATAACCCCCTCTTTAAAAAAAAATAGCCAGGTGTTGTGGTGGGCACCTATAGTCCCAGCTACTTGGGAGGCCAAGGCAAGAGGATCTCTTGAGCCCAAGAGTTTGAAGTTGCTGTGAGCTGTGACGCAACGGCATTCTACCGAGGGCGATAAAGTGAGACTCTGTGTCAAAAAAAAAAAAAAAGAAAGAAAGAAAGAAAAAAAAAGGATACATAAGTAACTGGTAATGGTGTTTGTCTCAGGGAGGAACCAGTTTTCTAGGGAATATGGGTAATACCCTTTGATACTTTTTGAATTTTGTACATATGCATTTATTACTAAACACAATTTAAGCAAAAATAAGCTCTGGCTCTGGGTAGAGTACTGTGGTATCACAGCTCACAGCAACCTCAAACTCTTGGGCTTAAGCGATTTTCTTACCTCAGCCTCCTGAGTAGCTGGGACTACAGGCACCCACCACAATGCCCAGCTATTTTGTTGTTGTTTTTTGAGACAGAGCCTCAAGCTGCCACCCTGGGTAGAGTGCTGTGACATCACAGCTCACAGCAACCTCCAACTCCTAGATTCAAGAGAGTCCCTGCCTACGCCTCCCAAGTAGCTGGGACTACAGGCCTGCCACAATGCCCGGCGATTTTTTGGTTGCAGCTGTCATTGTTGTTTGGCAGGCCAGGGCTGGATTCGAACCCACCAGCTCAGGTGTATGTGGCCAGCACCTTAGCTGCTTGAGCCACAGGGGCCGAGCTTGTTGTTGTTGTTGTTGTTGTTGTTGTTATTACAGTTGTCATTGTTGTTTCAGCCAGCCAGGTTCAAACCTACCAGCCTCGCTGTAAGTGGCCAGTGCCCTACCCTCTGAACTACAGGCACCGTTTTGACTTCCTTCTTTTGACAAATATTTAAATTTCTCTAATACCCTATTTTCTGAGGTATCTTTTCTCCATATTAAAAATGTGAAGTCTTCTGGGTCCAGAACATGCATACCTAGGTGTTCAATAAATATTAGATTGAAAAAATATTAGAAAATATTAGAAAATATTAGAAAAAAAGAACTTTCAGATGCACTATCAAGGAATTCCTTCAGATTCCCTGGACCTTCCCACCACAGTTGCATGATTGGGACCCCATTTGGATCTTGCTCACTGTAACTGCTCAGAGGCACCGGTGGGTATGAGAGGCTGAGCGTGTCCTCATTCGGTCTGTGTGTCTTGCCACCTCAGTGAGGGATGATGGTACACTCCCAGCCTTTCTGACTCTGTCTTGACTCAGACTAGTATTTGGGTTAAGGGAGGAGGTCCCTTTAAAAACTTTTGTGACTGCCCCGCCCTTGACGGGAATCAGCTGAATCAGAGTCATGTGACTTTCTGAGTCCTTTCCGCCTGCTGAAGTTGGGGCCGCATGTGTGGCTGTGGCCAGCAATGCTGGGGCTGGGGGCACAGCCCTATGCTCCTCTTGAGTCTGCTTCTGTCTACAGCCCCGTTTGCTCTGCAGGGGGAGGACACCCGCCAGGTGAGGGCAATAGAGGCTTCCGGAAATGACACCTGGCAGGGTGGTTAGAAAGTAGGGCCTCCAAAGGGTGGCAGTGAAGGGTGACTGCCAGGAGGAGGGTCCCTGAACCTGGGGGAATGGGGGACAATCATGCATTATGGGATGGGGTTGTGGAGTAGGGCCGATGTGAGGGTAAATTGTGGACCCTGACACAGCCTTGGGTAACCCAGGTCTGGGCAAGTGTTGGACTTTTTCTTCTTCTCAGCCCTATGCCCTGACCTCCTCCCTATCAGGGTCAGGGCTGTCTTGGCTCTACACCTGCCTCTGTGGGCCATCCTGCCACTGCCTCTTACCCAGGATTCCCTCAGCAACCGAGGTCCCCAAGGTCCAACGCTTTCCCCAGCATTTCCCAGACCCCTCCCATAAGCCCAGGTTCCTTTGCCTGTGTCTCCCTGATCCTGTTCCCTCAATCCTCCACTGATCTTCACATTCCAGGTATCTCTAGAGATCATCCCTAGCTGGCCAGATGCCCCCCAGAACCTGCTTCATGTCCGGGCAGTGGGCACCAACTCCACACTGCACTATGTGTGGGGCACCTTAGGGCCCCCGGCTGTGGTGCTGGTGGCCACCAACACCCCCCACAGCACCCTGAGCGTCAACTGGAGCCACCTGCTATCCCCTGAGCCTGAAGGGGGCCTGATGGTGCTCCCCAAGGACAGCATCCAGTTTTCTTCTGCCCTTGTCTTTACCAGGGTGAGGAGGCTGGGGGAGGACCAAGGAGAGAGAACAGAGGAGGGCATTTGCCCCAATCAGGGGAGGAATTGAAGACAGGGGTGGGGGAGTGAAACTGATATGAGAGCCTGGGGATGGGAGAGGTGAGTAAGTGGGAAGGTGACCCAGGAGAAACCTAGATCAAGGTGAGCCCAGTTCCACCCTCCCCCATCTTCTAGCTACTTGAGTTTGACAGCACCAATGTGTCCGACATGGCAGCAAAGGCCCCAGGAAAGCCATATCCTCCCTACTCCTTGGCCAAGTTTTCCTGGAACAACATCACTGACTCATTGGATCCTACCACCCTGACTGCCACATTTCAAGGCCACCCGATGAACGATGCCACCAGGACTTTTGTTAATGGCAGCCTGGCCTTCAGGGTAAGGGGTAGGGAATTAGAACTTGAAAGGCTCATTTATAAGGATGGGATAGCCCTAAAACACAAGCATCCAGCTGTTCCCCACATCCCCTGTGTTTACTTCCTAGGTCCAGGCCTTTTCCAGATCCGGCCGACCAGCCCAATCCCCTCGCCTTCTGCACACGGCAGATACTTGCCAGCTAGAGGTGACCCTGGCGGGGGCATCTCCCCGGGGAAACCGCTCCTTGTTTGGGCTGGAAGTAGCCACCTTGGGCCAGGGCCCCGACTGCCCCTTGATGCAGGAGCAGCATTCTATTGATGATGAATATGCACCTGCTGTCTTCCAGGTCAGGCTTCCAGGAGAGATGAAGAGCGGTGGGTGGGTGGGGAGCGTAGTAGAGAGCCATTCACTCTCTACCAGTCCTTTAAGTATGTGCACTGTGCTGGTGAACTTAACTGGGTCTCTGCCCTCAGTAGAGACAGGAAGCAGTTCAGTGTGACTCATGCTCTGGCAGGTGGGGATCTGCAAGTTCTGGGAGCCCTGAAAAGGAGCTAAGCACAAACTTGCAGGTCTGGAGAAGCACCAAGTGCCCGTTCAGTCCTGCCTTGGACTCAGTACTCTGCCCTCAGAACACTGCCTGTCACCAACACTGACCGATGGGGCTGGGAGTGGTGGGGGAGGGCAGCTGGGCACAGGTTGGTCCTCGTCAACCAGTCTTTGCCTTTCTCCCCAGCTGGACCAGCTGCTATGGGGCTCCCTCCCAACAGGCTTCGTGCAGTGGCGGCCAGTGGCGTACTCCCAGCAACTGGGGGGCCGAGAGTCAGCCCTTCCCTGCCATGCTTCCCCTCTCCACCCCACCTTGGCATATTCTCTCCCCCAGTCACCCATTGTCCGAGCCTTCTTTGGGCCCCAGAACAACTTCTGTGCCTTCAATGTGACGTTTGGAACTTCAACAGGCCCTGGCTACTGGGACCAACGCTACCTCAGCTGGTAAGAGCCAGGGCCCCAGCGAGCACTCAGGAGCTAAGGTGCAGGCTGAGCCTCTGTCTTCCCGCCCAAGCGTGCTCATTTCTCTCTCCCTCTGCTTGCTCTAGGTCAATGCTTGTGGGGGTGGGCTCCCCTCCAGCGGATGCCTTGTCTCCATTAGTCCTGGGCATCATGGCAGTGGCACTGGGTGCCCCAGGGCTCATACTGCTGGGGGGAGGCCTGGTTCTGCTACTGCGCCACAAGCGGTCCTCGGAGTACGAGTCCATCAACTGAGGCCAGTACGAGTCCATCAACTGAGGCCACTCTGTGGACGGAAGGACATCACTGGACCTGCCAGATCTCTGAAAGTGGGAAGGGCAGTGGTCAGCCTGCCCTTCCTGTCTCCCACATTGCTTTTCTGTGGAGCCTCAGAGACTGGCCACTTCCTGGGGACCTCCAGATGGGGCTTCCCTTATACTTTGGGGGGCCAGGGACAGGGTTATTGCTAAAGGATGGAAGGAAAGACCATTGTCAGTAGTGCTTCCCTGCATAGCACACTGCCCTACTTCCCTTGGATAGGGTTTGCAAGCCTAATGGGAGGCCTTCCGGCTGGCTGGCTATCCTGGAAGACATGAAATAGACACTTTTTCCACTCCAGTCTGTTAACATGTGGATGTTGTTGGGCTGGTTTGGAGCTGGTTCCATGGAATACATGAGCTAAGGGATGGGCTCAGAGGCAGGTTCTTTCTGTTGGAGGCCTCATTTCCTCACCAGGCCATTGGCTGCCTTGTCACAGAGCCAAACCTCCTGCCAGCCCCCAGCACATGGAGCTGGGGGGCTTCTGTGGTTGCAACATGATCAAACAAGGAGGGGACACTTGAAGCCAGAGGACAAAGTGGGAGAAAGAACCAACAAAGCCTGTGGTACTGATTTATTGTCTCACACACTTATGCTGGGCTGACAGCCCTACTCACAGGCACCCACCCATCTTGGAAGTAGATTGTCCAATCTGCCCTCTCCCTGCAGGAGGGGCAGCTTCTGGGAGTTATAGGGAGAGATTATAGGCGGGAGGCAGCGGGCCAGGACAGGAGGCCTTGTTAGTGCTGACTGATGCTAAAGGGCCCTCACTGCCTATCATGAATGTCCTATACCCAGGCCCCCAAAGGAGGGAGAGGACCAAACGTGAAAGTCTATCCTCTGGTCTCAGCAGTGTTTCTAGTTTCCTTGAGGTCCTCTGGTTAGACAGCTAACAGAGAAATGTCAGAGCTTCAACTGCAGCCCTGCCCTGTAAAAAGCTGGGAGGTTGGGCAGCATCCAGCTTTAGTGACCCCCATAGCAGCAATGGGAGGCAGCTCAGGAAGAAAACATGCCTCTGCCCTGGTCCTGGCCCCTTACTTCAGCTTCCTTAAGGGACATGGCTGTCCACCTCTTTCCCTACAAGAAAACTAAGCCCATTCATCCTTTATGACTGTCCAGGGGCCCCAGAAGTGAAGGGCAGTGCCGGCTAAGGGACAGTCCTGTTGGGTCAGAAGCAGGGTGCCCTGCACCGAGATCCTAGGGTTGGGGGCAAAGTCCAGGTCTGCAGGCAGGTTCAGAGAAGTGTTCTAAACCCACCCAGGTGCTGGAAACCAAGAGGGCAAAGCGGCTCAGCCCCAGGGTCGCAGCCTGTGGTCTGCAGCTGAGCGAGCATGGTCAGGGTAGTCCAGGCGGCTCTCAGCAGTGAGCATGCGCTCGGGTTCCAGGACAAACATGTAGTAGAGGTTCCAGGCCAGCATGCACAGTAGCGGCAGGAATGTCAGGCCATAGCCAAAGCCTCGGAAGGAGCGGCCCACAGCGAAGGTCAGCCAGTAGATCAGCCTGCAGAGGTAAGAGAAGGGTCCAGCTACTCCAGAGGGCAGCAGTCAACTGACTGGCAGTAGGCTGACAGTGGGGACATGGAGGCAACTGGGAGCAGGTGGGCATAACTGCTTCCAAAAACAAAGTTTATGCATGTAATGTGCACTGGTCATAGTGCTAATTTTTGACTTGCCCACATCTTCAAGAGATTGAATATGCTATTCTCTCATTTATTTTCAAATTTTACTTAGAAAATTTTGAATGGGCAATATACATTCACATGGTGCAATGTGAGTAAAATATCCTCCCTTTACTGATTCCTGCCCTGTTTTCCCCCACCCTCCAGGTGTACTGTATAATGGCTTCTTGTGCATTGGGTAATTTTTTTTTTTGCATATATGAGCAAAAAGTTTTGTTCTCTTTTTCCTTTTTTTGAGGTATGGTAGTATACAATATAGAGTGTTCTGCATGTTGATTTTTTTTCTCCCATTTACTATATCTTAGAGATCATTTTATATTGGTATATAAACAGTTTTCTCATTATTTTACAGTTGCATTGTCTTCCATTATATTTATTTGCTGTTTTGCAGATGAGAAACTAAGATTCCAAAGGGATTGAGTAAGACTAGCTCAAGGTCACATATTGAGAAATAGCAAAACTGATTTGAACCCAAGCCTGTTCATCACTCCCTCTTTGGAGAAAGGAGAGGAAGGAAGGCAGCTTCAAAAGGGCTTGAAGTCTAGAGGGATGGGTCAACCACAATCAAATTTCCCTACTTTGAAGAGCCACTCAAGCCTGTAGTCCCAGCTACTTGGGAGGCTGAGGCGAGAAAATCACATAAGCCCAAGAGTTTGAGATTGCTGTGAGCTATAAGGCCATGACACTCTACTAAGGGTGCACAGTGAGAATCTGTCTCAAAAAGAAAAATGAAGATCCACTCAAAATACACACCCCTCAAACCAGATACAGTGGGTTGAGTCTGTAGTCCCGCTGAGGGAGGGAGATCAGTTAAGCCAAGAGTTCTAGGCTCTTTAGCTATTATCAGGCTACTGCACTCAAGCCTGGGCTTTAGAGTGAGACTGTGTCTCTAAAAATAAAAAAAATACACATCCCTCAATGAAAGGAGGGGGGAACACCTTTCTCTTAAAAAATGAAAGACCAGACTTGGCACCTGTGGCTCAGGTGGCTAAGGCACCAGCCACATACACCTGAGCTGGCGGGTTTGAATCTAGCCAAGGCCTACCAAACAAAAATCACGGCTGCAACCAAAAAATAGCCAGGCGTTGTGGCAGGCGCCTGTAGTCCCAGCTTCTTGGGAGGCAGAGGCAGGAGAATTGCTTGAGCCCAGGAGTTGGAGGTTGCTGTGAGCTGTGATGTCATGGCACTCTACCCAGGATGACAGCTTGAGGCTTTGTCTCAAATAAATAAATAAATAAATAAAAAATGAAAGACCATGAAAGGGCTCATTAACCAAGAATCTAACTATTATTCTTCACTGCCCTCCATAGCACCAATGACGGGTAAGATTCCCAAAGCGGGGACAACCTAAGACAGGATATAGAGAGGCTACATGGTGGATTACATTCATAGTACCCAAAGACGGGTAAGATCACTCTGCATTCAGTCAACCTAAGACAGGGACCAAACCATTGATGTTTGTATCCCCATGACGGGTAAGACTGAAACTGCAAGAGCAGGCAACCTAAGAC
>CAUYPK010094288.1:0-14840 GCA_963574355.1 Loris lydekkerianus
TAAAGAAAGATGGAGACTTTACCTCTTTCATGTTTACATGGATGGAGCTGGAACATATTCTTCTTAGTAAAGTATCTCAAGAATGGAAGAAAAAGTATCTAATGTACTCAGCCCTACTATGAAACTAATTTATGGCTTTCATATAAAAGCTATAACCCAGTTATAACCTAAGAATATGGGGAAGGGGTGAGGGAGGGGAGGGAGGGGGGAGACTGGGTGGAGGGAAAGTGATTGGTGGGATTACACCTATGGTGCATCTTACAAGGGTACGTGTGAAATTTAGTAAATGTAGAATATCAATGTCTTAACACAATAACTAAGAAAATGCCAGGAAAGCTATGTTAACCAGTGTGATGAAAATATGTGAAATGGTCTATAAAACCAGTGTATGGTGCCCCATGATCACATTAATGTATACAGCTATGTTTTAATAAAAAGCAAAAGAAATAAAATTTCAGATTAATCTGGGAAAAAAAAGAAATCATACAAAAATCAACTATTTCAGGCACTAAAAATCAAAGCCAAAGTATCCTACTCAATCAACAACATATATACATTTTTAGGAAAAAGTTCTTACCTTATAAAAGCAATTTCAAAAAATTACAAAAGGTGACTACTATACCAGATGTGCAGATAGATATCAATGGAAAAACAAGGAAAAATAAAAAAGCAAGGAAGTATGACACTACCAAAGGACCACAACATTTTTTTTCCAGCAACACATCCAAATTAAAAAACAAAAAACAAAAAAACTTCTCAAAATGGCAGACAAAGATTTTAAAATATTTTAAATGCAAGAGAAATCTGAAAATCAGTGCAAAGAAATCCAAAAATCAATTCAGGGTAGGAATGAGAAATTTACTACACAGATTGGTATCTTAAAAAAAAAAAAAACAAAAAAAAAAGTTGGGCACAGGTGACTGATGTGTGTAATCCTAACACTGTGGGAGGCGAAGGCAGGAGGATTTCTTTCTTTCTTTCTTTCTTTCTTTCTTTCTTTCTTTCTTTCTTTCTTTCTTTCTTTCTTTCTTTCTTTCTTTCTTTTTCTTTCTTTTTTTTTTTTTTGAGACAGAGCCTCAAACTGTCATCCTGGGTAGAGTACCATGGCATCACAGCTCACAGCAACCTCCAACTCCTGGGCTCAAGCGATTCTCCTGCCTCCACCTCCCACGTAGCTGGGACTACAGGCACCTACCACAATGCCCGGCTATTTTTTGGTTGCAGCCGTCATTGTTGTTTGGCGGGCCCAGGCTGGATTTGCACCTGCCAGCTCAGGTGTATGTGGCTAGCGCCTTAGCTGTTTGAGCCACAGGCACCGAACCACGGAGGATTTCTTGAGCTCAAGAGTTTGAGATGAGCCTGAGCAAGAGTGAGACCCCATCTCAATTAGAAATAGAAAAATAATATTAACCGAGCATTGTAGTGGATGCCTATAGTCCCAGCTATTTGGGAGGATGAAGTAGAAGGATCTCTTGAATCCAGGAGTTTGAGGTTGCTGTGAGCTAGGCTGATGTTAATACAACTGAGTGAGAATTTTCTCAAAAAACAAAAACAAACAAACAAAAAACCCCAGAAATTCTGGAACTGGAACAGTCATGGAACAAAATACAAAATACATTCAAAAGCTTCAATAACAGACTAGACCAAGCAGAAGAATCTCTGAATTTGCAGTTTGAAATGATCCAGTCAGATAAAAGAAAAAAAATAAATAAATAAGAATGAACAAAGACTTTGAGACATCTGAGACTATACAAACTGATTGAACTTACAAATTATTGGTATTCTTGAAGGGAAAAAGACATCAAAAATTTAGAAAACCTATTTAAGGAAAAAAATAGATGAATACTTTCTAAGTCCAATGTATAAAGATTTATACATCCAGATACAAGATGCTCAGAGATCCCCAGGCAAATACATTGCAAAAAGGACTTCACCACAGCATATATTATTCAAAATGTCTAAAGTCAAAGTAAAAGAAGGAATTTTAAAATTATTAAGAGAAAAGCATCTAGTCACCTACCAAGGAAAATCCATCTGACCAACAGCAGACTTTTCATCAGAAACCTTATAAGTCACAAGAGAATGAGATGGCATTTTCAAAGTGCTAAATGAAAAAAAAAAAAAAAAAAAAGCTATCAGTAAGAATAACCTGTCAAAATAAGCTTCATAATTGAAGGAGAAATAGGGAGAAATAGTCTTCCCTTGACAAGCAAACACTGAGGGAATTTGTGACCAGTAGACTGGCCCTACAGGAAATGCTCAAAGTGGTCTCAAACATGGAAACAAAAGGGTAATATTAACCATTATAAAAACACATGAAAATATAAAACTCACAAGTCTTGTAAAACAATCTCACAAAGAAGAAAAAGGAATCAAATCTCAGCACCATGGAATTTCATTAAACCAAAAAGAAAGAGAAAAAGAAAGAAAAAAAGAATTTATAAAACAAATACAAAACAACTAACAATATGAAAGGAATGAAACCTAACATATTAATATTAACCTTGAACACAAATGGATTAAATGATTCACTTTAAAGATATAAATTTACAGAATAGATTAAACACACACACACACACACACACACACACACACACACAAAATTCAACTATTGGACTATATGCTGTTCACAAGAAACTCATCTTACCCATATAGGTACACACAGTCTGAGAGTAAAGGGGTAGAAAAAGATAGTATATGCAAATGGAAACAAAGGTGGGCAGGAATAGCTATACTTATATCAGATAAAACAGGTTTTAAATCAAAAATAGTAAAAAAGACAAAAAAGGTCATTATATACTGATAAAGAGATCAACTCAGCAAGAGGATATAATAATCCTAACTATACATGCACTCAACATTGGAGCACCCAGATTGAACAAAAACGATATTACTAGACATGAAGAGTCAGACAGCAATAAAATAATAAAAGCAACAAAAATAACATAAAATAAGCAATAAAAAACTTCAACATCCCTATCACAACACTGGATGATCATCTAGACAGAAAATCAACAAAAAAAATTGCACTTAATATAGACTTTCTACCAAATGGACTTAACAGACATTTACAGAACATTCTACCCAACAGCTACAGAGTATACATTTTTTTATCAGCACATGGAACATTTCTAAGATAACCACAAGTTACTCAACAAAACAAGTCTAAACAAGATTTTATAAGACTGAAATTATATCAAATATCTTCTTAGACCACAGTGAAATAAAGTTATATCAATAAATGTGATCCCTCACATAAATAGAATTAGGGACAAAAACCATATGATCATCTCAATGTCAAGAAGAACTTCAGAAACTATGTGTGCAAAGACATGAAAATTAAAGATGTTCTTGAATGATCACTAATCAATGAAGAAATTAGGATGGAAATTAAAAAAAATTTTTTTTTGAGACAGTGTCTCATTATGTCACCCTCAGTAGAGTGCTATGATGTCACAGCTCACAGCATTCTCAAACTATTGGGCTTAAGTGCAATGACTAAGACCTCAAAAACACAGGCAACAACAACAAAAATAGACAGTAGGACTTAATTCAACTTCAAAGCTTCTGCACAGCAAAAGAAATAATCAACAGAGTGAATAGATAGTGTGTAGAATAGGAGAAAATATTTGCACACTATACATCCAACAAGGGAGTAATATCTAGAATTTACAAGGAACTCAAACAACTGAACATGAAAAAAACAAATAACCCCATTAAAAGGGGGATAAGGTTATGAATAGACATTTTTCAAAAAAGACAAATAAATGGTCAAGAAGCATATTGAAAAAATATTCAACATCACTAATCATCAGAGAAATGAAGTATGATATCTTTTTACGCCAATTCGAATGACTATTATTAAAAAGACAAAAAATGTCTGGTGTTGATGAAGATTCAGAGAAAAGAGAACTCTTATGTACTATGGGTGGGAATGTAAACTAGGCCAACCTCTATGGAAAACCCTGTGGAGATTTCTCAAAGAACTAAAAATAAAATTACCATACAAGCAATCTCACTAATGGATTCTATGCAAAGGAAAATAATATATAAAAAAGATACCTGCACTTGTATGTTTATTGAAGCACTACTCACAGTAGCAAAGATACAGGATTGACCTGAGCATCCCTCAACTTGAGGACTGGACAAATAAAATGTGGTATGTGTACACAATGGAATGTGAAATCATGTCTTTTGCATCAATATGGATGGAACTAGAGGCCAGTGAAACAACTCAAGACAAAGAATGACAAATATCACACATGCTCACCTATAAGTAGGAACAAAATAATGTGTATACATGGAGGCAGAGTGTGGAATATGGGAAATGGAAAGACTCGGCAGGTGGGGGGCTAGATGATGAAAGATTGCTTGGTGGGTGCAATGCCCATTACTCCAGTGATGGATGCACAGAAGGCCATGACTTTACCACAATGAATATTCACTGTACTCCATGAATATACACAAATGAAAAATAAATTAAAAACCTAGAAAAAATGAACAGTATTGAGAAGTAGAACCTCTTAGAGGGGATGAAGTCTTGAGACCTCTGCCTTTATAAATGGATTAATGTCATTATCATGGGAGTGGGATAGGTATCATGGAAGTGGATTTCTGATGAAATCAGAATCAGAAAGCAGATGAAAGGATAAGTTTGGTTTTTGTTTTTGTTTTTTTTTGCAGTTTTTTGGCCGGAGCTGGGTTTGAACCCACCACCTCCGGCATATGGGGCCAGTGCCCTACTCTGTTGAGCCACAGGCACCACCCCTGAAAGGATAAGTTTGGCTCCTGTCTTCTCTCCATCTCTCTCTCCTCCCTCTCTCCTCCCTCTCCCCTCCCTCTCCCCTCCCTCCCTTTTCCCCTTCCCTCTCCTCCCCCTCTTCTTCTCTCCCCACCCCTTCCCTCTCCCTTCCCCTCCCTCCTCTCTTTACCTCCTCTCCTCCTCTCTCTCCCCTTTCTCCTTCCTTCCCCTCCTCACCTCATCTTCTTTTCTTTTCTCTGTCTCTCTCTTTCTCTCTTGCTGGTCCATGTCATGCCTTTTACCATGTTACAATGCAGAAAAAAAGCCCTTGCCAAATATGAGCCTCTTGACTTTGGACTTCCCAGGCCCCAGAACTTTAAGTCATAAATATCATCTTTATAAATTACTCAGATTCAAATATTCTGGTGTAGCAGCACAAAAGAGACTAAGACAGATCCTTTTCTGTGGCAAATGACCCCACCTTCACTTCCCAGCAATATCTACTGGTTCCAAGCAGGTTGCCCCACAAGGCAGGTAAGAATATCCTTTTTTGCCTACTGCTGTATGGCCAGGGCCCAGCCAGTGCCTGGGGCAGAGTAGGTGCTTAATTAATATTGGATGAATGAATGCACAGTGAATAAATGAGTACATATCTTCCCTTCCCACCAACATCCCTCACGTCTATCCCTTTGATCCTGCAGTGGATATTTAATCCAGTTACATAGAGCTCCTGCCAGGGCCTTGAACGACAAGCAGGGAACCCTCTGGACTGGCGGGTGGGAGAATTAAGGAGCCAAAAAGGGCACAAGCCCGTGTCTGTGGCTTTACCTAATGTTTCATCCAGCTTTGGACCTTTGCCCTGGATCCTGAGTTTGGCGCCAGCCCTCTGCCATGGAACCGTGGAGTGTCCTGGTTTCATATCCTGAGACTGAGTTTTCATCATCTCTTCTAAGGTCTTTGCCAAGCAGGAAGCAGATCCCTTAGAGCTCTGGTTTGCATAGCTTATTGTGTATCAGAGTTACCAGGGAGCTTGTTAAAAGTACACTTCTTTGGGCCTGCTTCGAGATAATCTGATCCAGTATTCCCCAATGCCTAGGATATTATATTTTTAAGAAGCACATCTGATATGGCAGATGGTTCCTGGACGACACTGTGAGATGTTCTGCTGTGGAGCTTTGAGCCCAGATGACTCCCAGATTGTAATGGGCCAAGTTTAGTGTCCTTCAAAACATGGCAGCAGCAGGGTGGCACCTGTGGCTCAAGGGCATGGGCCCCATATACCAGAGGTGGTGGGTTCAAACCTGGCCCCAGCCAAAAACTGCAAAAACAAAAAACAAAAAAACATGGCAGCAGGTGGGACAGAAATCAGGCCTTGTCTGAGGGCCTCAGTCCTTGTGGTCAGAAGATCTGCACGGGTCAGGCCTCCCACCACATCATATTAAACATGAAATTAAACATGAAAATACCCTTTGCCCATATTAACTATAATACATCTCTTTGCCCTAGAAAATTTGAAAAGACTTTTATACTTTTTGGCTTTTTAAAAGTAAAGTATTCATGCTGTTCTTATTATAATATAGTAATATAAATACTACTATATTATACAATAACTCTATAGTTATTAGATATTGTTATGTGAACAATATGTGTTATCTTGAATTATAGGTGACCATTGATATTTTATGGACGTTTAATTAACATTTAGTAATTTCAGGCTCAGCAGCTAGGGCACCAGCCACATACACCAGAGCTGGCAGGTTCGAACCCAGCCCGGGCCTGCCAAACAACAATGACAATTACAACAAAAGAATAGCTGGCCATTGTGGTGGATGCCTGTAGTCCTAGCTACTTGGGAGGCTGAGGCAAGAGAATTGCTTAAGCCCGAGAGTTGAGGTTGCTGTGAGCTGCGACGCCATGGCACTCTACCTACTGTGACATAGTGAGACTCTGTCTTAAAAAAAAAAATTCGTAATTTCAATTCAGAAATTTTTGTCTCTTGAAGTCAATACATTTTTAATTTTGTTTTAAAATGTTTTCTTGTTTTAGTATGTTTTTGCTACTATAATAGAAAACCTGAGATTGGGCAGTTTATATTAAACAGAAATGGGCGGCACCTGTGGCTCAGTGAGTAGGGTGTTGGCCCCATACCAAGGGTGGTGGTTTGAACCCGGCCCCAGCCAAACCACAATAACAACAAAAAACCCAGAAATTTATCATCTGTCAGGTCTTTCTTTCTTTCTTTCTTTTTTTTTTTTTTTTTTGAGACAGAGTCACACTTTGTGGCCCTGAGTACAGTGCTGTGACATCACAGCTCACAGCAACCTCAAACTCTTGGGCTCAAGCAATCCTCTTGCCTCATTCTCCTTAGTAGCTGGGACTATAGGCACCTGCCACAACACTAGCTATTTTTTAGAGACTGGGTCTTCCCAGAGATCTCTGAACATGTTCCTTTGGGGAGAGACACATTCAAACCATAGCATTTCCACGTCTCTTTAAAAATCAAGTAAGCCCAGGGCATAATGCCCATAAGAGGCACAGTGCCACCTGAGACAGCTTTTCCAAAGCCATCCAGGGCAGGGAGGAGGTGCCTGGCCCTGGGAGCCTCCATGCTGTCACACAAGCCCTTGGAAGTCACTCTGACATGCTACAGTGGTGAGCACAGTAGAGCTGGGCTCAGCGTGGCAGATGTCCACCTGCCACCTGGGCACTAAATATAGCCCACACACAAAGCCTTCTCTGCCTGGAACCTGCAGAGTCGGCTTAATTGGCTGGAATTGCCACAGAGAGAAGCTCTGCTAAAATGAATTGAAAACTGGCTTCTCCCCATAATTCTCAGATGCTGAGGTCCATAATTAGACAATGGATCTTTCCTGCCAGCAGCACAACATTGCTGGCCTTAGTTACTGATAAATCTTCCAGATTGGTTGCAGGTGTTGAGGACAGACCCAGTTTGGTGCCCAATGACCTGACAAAGCAGGACGTTTCCCCTGTGTTCTATTTCTTACTGTCGTGGACTTAACTTTGCGTCACCCCAGTGGGACCCATATGTTGAGGCCCTAACCCCACAGTGGGTCTGTAGTTGGAAATGGGCCTCTAAGGAAGTAACTAAGATGAGATGAGGTCATAAGGGCGGGCTCTGATCTGATGGTATGTAGGTTTTTATAAGAAGAGAGCAGAAAGCTCACTCCATCTCCTCCTTTGCCCAAGGAAGACATTGGGTGAGCACACAGCGAGATGGTAGCTGCCTACAAGTTAAGTGAAGAGGACTCATAATAAGTATTACCTTGCAGCCACCTTGATCTTGGACTTCTGGTGTCCCTAACTGTAAGAAATAAATTTCTGTTATTTAAGCCACCAGACTGGTATTTTGTTGCAGCATCCTGAGCAAATGGGTACACTTAGCACCTTGCTCCTCTGATCCCTGAACTAGCATCACCACATCCAAGCACAGATCTATTTGGTGAGAGCCTACAGCACTGCTCAAAATAAGGTGTTGGGCCCCTGGGAAGGGCTGAATGGGCTTCGGTCATTTACTCTTCAATGTGAATCCAGGAACCTACATGGAAGGTTCTGAGCACCTTCAGGTAGAAAAGGAGAACACTGTGAAACTTAAAATACCTGCTGGCCTCTCAGCTTGGCTGAAGAGGAGCAGTCTGTGACTCTACTTAGGAGGGGACTCTGATCCACGGCCCTGGACTCAGCTGGCCTGACTCTATGTGTGTATGGCAGTGGGGGAAGTCTTTAAATGTCCTTCAGTTGCTACAAGGATATGATTTGTCCCAATCCAAAGGAGAGGTAGTGTTGGTTAGAGTGTGTACCCTGCCTTAGCGAAGAATTAATAACATCTGGACTTTTCTGCCATTCATCTTATATGCCCTGGGTGACTGTTGACTTGGGAAGATTTAATCCAATGTACCAGCTCTAAAAGATTGGTAATGGCCACCTGGAATGGTGTACTGAGAAAGTGCCTAAGGCCTCTTTGGTATCAGTGAAAAATAGAACCTTGATAGATTAGCCATGTCTGCCAAGAGCATGGGATGAAAGGATCTGCCAGGTGTTTATTCTGCAGTGAGGCAGAAGGTGCTTAAAATTGATATATGAATTAATTAATGAAGTGATTAGGTCTGGTTCTGCTTGTGCTGCTATTTGCTATCATCATCCATTTGTTTATCATTTAATATCATCCATTTGTGTAAATAAAATTTCCTCACTTTACTCATAAAAGAAAAATTAGCAAAAATAGCTAGGAAAAAAATTGGAAAAGAAGAGTAAGTAAGTGATATTAACCCTACAGGATAGTATCATCATTCATGTATTATGTTTTCTGTTTCTTGTTATTTTTACAATTTAGCGTCTCTGGTTACCTGGTTACCTGGTGGCTAATGGGGGGTGGGGGGGAGCTCTGAAATTGCAGTATTTCTTGCAACCCTGCCATCCAGGTGGCACTTAGGGTGTAGGTGCCGTCACCTGTCCATACAGCAGCATTAGCAAGATTATCAGCAAATTAGAAGAAATCCCGGAGGTGATAGTGCAGTAGTCTTTTAAGAAATGCTGCATCATCTCCTAGCACAGAGGACAATGTTGGGAAAAACAAGAACCTCAATGGGCAGAATCACAATATGATTTAGAAGAGACAACTCTAAATATTAAGAAATTGTAGGACTACCTTAGCTGATTTATGCTGCTTATTTTTTAACGTATGGCCAAATGTTGTATATGATAAACTTCTGTCTACATAAATATAAAGTTTATATGAGTGTCATGGACACATAAGTCTACAAGTTTATTTAGAGTTGTTCAAAGAAGGTGCATTGGAATAGAGATCTGAAGAAGTGAAGGAGAGAGCCATCTGTGTAGCTGGGGAAAGAGCCCTGTAAGTAGTGGAGACAGCATGTGCAAAGGCCCTAAGTCAGGAGTCCTCCTGGTATATTCAAGGAACAGAAGGAGGACTAGGGTGGTTGGAGCGCAGCAAGAGAGCAGATGCATGGAAGAAGATTAAGGTCTAAGAGTTAGCTGGGGGCAGGTCAGGTAGGCCATTGGGGGACTTCATGGAGGGGTCTTTGGGAACCACTGCAAGGCTTTGAGCAGAGGAGGACTTGATCTGATTTGCATGTAATAGTCATATAGCAATGAGGGAGGGAGGGATGGTTGATTTTCACATGTCCTTGACCTCACCAATTGGTTTGCAACTTTAAAATGGGAGAAGGAACCATGGGGTCAGTGGGTGGGATCAGCGCCACCCCAGAAATCTACTGCCATACCCCAAGGCAGAGACAGGTGACGGGGAGAGGTGGAGATTGGGGAGTTGGCTGAATTCTGATCTACCAGGGAGCAAGCAGACAGGACTTGATAGAGTGGATGGAGAGGATAGAAAAGGAGTCAAGACTTGAAGAGTTTTGACTGGAGCTACAAAAAAATAGAGCTGTTGTTTCTCAAGTGGAATGTTGTAGGAGCGGCAGGTTTGGAGAGGATCAGGTTTGGATTTGGAAATGTTATTTTTGAAATGCAGATTAAATTTCCAAGTGGAGGCGCTGAGGGGACAGTTGCTGCAGAAGTCTGGAAATCAGGTGACAGGGCCAGGTAGAGATATAAATACCACATATACCTTAAACACACAGCTGGTATGGAAACCATGAAGGCTGCTGTAATCAGCTTGGGAGAGCCAAGTGTAGATGTATCAGGATAGACTGGGAGAGGATGCCATGAGAAAGGGGGCAGGGAGGAGGAACCACAAAAGGAGGTGAGAAGGAGTGGCCAGGGACTTAGGTGAGAACAAAGAGAAAGAGAGGTTGATTTGTAGCTCAGAAGTCTCAGAAACAGCCCCAAATGCAGTAGGTACAGGAATTGAGTGTACAGTAAAGGCAGCATTTCAAACCAGACAGGAAAAAGGAATTATTCAATAAATAAGGTTGCTAGAAGGTGAAAAAAAAAGTGAAATTGGATTAGTATAAATTTGTTTTTAATTTTAGAATATTACAGGAGCACCAGTGTTTTAGTTGCATGGATTGCTTTTGTACTGCTTCTTGAGTTAGGGTTGTAAGTGTGTCCCTCACTCAGATAGTGTTCATTGTACCCGTTAGGTACGATTTCATCCATCCCCTCCTCTCCCCTGCCACTTGCTTGATTTCCATTGAGTTTTACTTCCGTCTGTGCACATGAATGCTGATCAGTTAATTCCAGATTAATAGTGAGAACATGTGGTGTTTGTTTTTCCATTCTTTACATACTTCACTTATGATAATCGTTTCTAGTTCCATCCAAATTGTTGCAAAGGGATTAACTCATCTTTCTTTGTGACTGAGTAGTATTCCATAACATGCACGTGTATGTGTGTGTGTGTGTGGGTACACAGACCACATTTTGGGGTTTTGGGGTGGTTTTTGTTGTCGTTGTTGGAGACAGAGTCTCACTCTGTCACCTTGGGTAAAGTGCCATGGCATCAGCCTAGCTCACAGCAACCTCAATCTCTTGGGCTTGAGCAATCCTCTTGCCTCAGCATCCTGAGTATCTGGGACTACAGGTGTGTACCACTCACCCAGCTAGTTTTTCTATTTTCAGTAGAGTTGGGGGTCTCGCTCATTCTCAGGCTAGTCTTGAACTCAAGCAATCCACCAGCCTGAGCCTCCTAGGATTATAGGTATGAGCCACCATGCCCAGCCTTTTTTGTTTTGTTTTGTTTGAGACAGAGTCTCACTCTATTGCTGAGGCTAGAGCTATGGCATCAGCCTAATTTACAGAAACCTCAAACTCTTGTGCTCAAGAAATCCTCCTGCCTCAGCCTCCCCAGTAGCTATAACTACAGGTGTGTGCCACCATGCCTGGCTAATTTTTGTATTTTTAGTGGAGGTGGACTCTTGTTCTTGTTCAGGGTGGTCTCAACCTCCTGAGCTCAAGTGATCCCCCTGGCCTCAGCCTCCTAAAGTATTAGGATTATAGATGTGAGCCACCACACCGGGCCTAACACCACATTTTGTTAATCTACTCATTAATTCATGGGCACTTAGATTTATTCTGCATCTTTGCAATTGTGAATTGAGATGTAATAAATTTGAGTACAAGTGTCTTTTTGATTAAATGACGTCTTTTCCTTTGGGTAAATACATAGTAGCAGGGTTCTTGGATCAAATGGCAGGTCTACTTTTACTTCTTTAAGGAATCCCAATATTGTTTTCCATAGAGATTAGGACTAGTTTTCAGTCCTACCAACAGTGTGTCAGTGTTCCTGTCTCTCTGTATCCACACTAGCAGGACTTTTTTTTTCTTTTGAGATGGTCTCACTTTATCACCCTCAATAGAGTACTGTGGCATCATAGCTCACAGCAATCTCAAATCCTTGGGCTTAAGCAATCTTCTTGCCTTGGCCTCCCAAGTAGCTGGGACTACAGGCGCCTGCCACAATATCCAGCTATTTTAGAGATGGGGGTCTTGCTTTTGCTCAGGCTGGTCTGGAACTCCTGAGCTCAGGCCATCCACTTTCCTCGGCTTCCCAGAGTGGTAGGATTGTAGGCATGAGCCATGGTGCCCAGCCTATGTTTGGGGATTTTTTGATAAAAGTCACTCTCACTGAGGTTAGATGATATCTTATTGTGGTTTTGATTCACATTTCCCTGATGATTAGTGATCCTGACCATTTATGAAGAAGATCCCAATGGCAATCTCAACACCAACAAAAATAAATAAATAGGACTTGAGTAAATTAAAATGCTTCTGTACAGCCAAGGAAACAATCAATATAGCAAATAGACAATCTACAGAATGGGAAAAAATATTTGCATGGTTTGTGTACATCTGATAAAGGGCTAAGAACCAGAGTCTACAAAGAACTCAAGCAAATTAGCAAGAAAAAACATACACCCCATTGAAAAGTAGGCAAAAGACATAAAAGAAACTTGTCATATGGTTAAATACATATTAAAAATCCTCAACGTCAGGTGGTGCTTGTGGCTCAAAGGAGTAGGGTGCCGGTTCCATATGCTGGAGGTGGTGGGTTCAAACCCAGCCAAAAACTGCAAAAAAAAAAAAAAAAAAAAAAAAAAATTCCTCCATGTCACAAATCATCTGGATTAGTATAAATTTTATGTGTCCAGTATCTAAATGTTTAAATAAATAAATTTTAAAACATGTACTAGAAGAAACCACATATAAGCAATTTTTAAATAATCCTTTGTCAGTGTAAAATGAAACCTGAAAAGCTATAAAATAAAAGAATAAGTGTGACTACATAATAAAGACTATCTCCATGCCAATATTATCCTCAAAAAAATAAGAAGACAAATGACAAATTGGGAAAAATATTTGCTACCCATATACGGCTAATTGCCATCATATCTAGAGATTCTAAATCAATAATGATAACAAGATAATAATAAACCAACAAAAATATGGGTTGAGATCATGCACCATCAAGAGAAACACTAAGTCTCTGGAAAAAAGCTCAAATTCACTCAGAACAAGAGAAATGCAAATTAGAACTACACAGAGAACGGTTTTCACAAAATGAATTATTTTTTAAAAAGTTTAAGTTTGATAAAACAGTATTTTGGAGAAGGTAGAGTTTCTCATTCACTCCAGGTGGGGGTTATAGAAGTTGGTAAAACAGCTATGGAGGGCAATTTGGGCAATATCCATTAAAATTATAAAAAATCACAGGCCCTCTGATACAACATTTCCCCCTTTAGTAATTCACCTGCTCACATAAGGAAATGATCCATCTATGAGGTGATTCCTTGTAGGTTTAGTTTGTTTTTAATTTTTTCTTTCTTTTTTTACTTTTGTTAGTAACAGGGTCTCACTTTGTCACCCAGGCTGCAGTACAGTGCTGCAATCACAGCAGTCTGACCTCTTGGATTCCAGGAATCCTCCTGCCTCAGCCTCCAGAATAATGTTTGTTTTTAATTTTATTTTCAAAAATCTCAAACTTATGGAAGAGTTGCAAGTATGGCTCAAAGAATTTTTTCCCCCTGAATCATTTGGGAATAAATCGGTGACTTCATGCCTCATCACTGGATAAATTCTTTAGTGTATATTTCTTCCAAATGAGAACATTCTCCTTCATAACCATCAAAATCAGAAAATTAACAAATATGACAAGGGAGAAATCCAGAATGAACCCTATGGTGTTGGATTGGAATTAAGGTATTAATGTGAATTCATGATTTTCTATATGCAGTAAAATAAACGTAGACATAAATGGATATGTATGTATGTGTGTGTTTTCCAGCCCTGTTTCCTGAGAGTGAAAAGCCCCCAGCCTCAGCCCCAGCTTCAGCCCATGGCCCCTTTAACCTTGCCTATTTGCTTCTGTAACCTGCTTCGCCCCTCCCCACACCTTTGATCCCCGGAACTCCTCCTCCCCTCCCCACACCCTTTGATCCCCGGAACTCCCTCCTCTCCTCCCCACACCTTTTGATTCTCAGAATGATCCCCCTCCCTCGGTGCTGGAAATTCCCCAACTGGCACAGGTGTTGCAACACAGATTTCAAAGTAGACACCCCCCAACCATGTATAAAAAGCTTCAGCTCCTGTCATTCGGGACTCGACCTGTGTTCTTGCCAGAACTTGAGGTCGGGTCCCAGCAGCTGGAAACTGCAATAAACCTCTTGCTTTTGCAACAAGACGTGTCTCTTGCGTGTGACTGGGGGTCGTCACCAGGACAAAGAGGGTGTCCGGTGAAGGGGGCTCTCTACATTTGGGGGCTCGTCTGGGATAGGCGACCCCCCCTCCCCACCCGCAACGGACCATCTTGGAGGTAAGAAGGGGCGCCCCTATCTCTGTTAATTGTTGCATTTGTGAATTAGCGCCGCTGGCATCTCTCTGTTATACTTTGTCCCGCATGACACGGGTAAAGTCTGGGCAATTGGTATTGCCATCTGGACACTAGGGGATGCCTCAGTATTGGTTGGGGGACCAGGGACGCCTGGCCCCTCAGGACTGTTGGGGTCGCGGTCATCGCGCCCTTCTGAGCGGATTTTGTTTCTGTGGAGGTTGCCGGCAGGCCGTCCAGTATTATTGTGTCTGTCCTGTTTGTGGTGTCTTTTTATTGTTTATTTGGTGACCATGGGTCAAGTAATAAGTTCCCCTCTGAACCTCACTTTGGCCC
>CAUYPK010094290.1:0-11683 GCA_963574355.1 Loris lydekkerianus
CTTTGACTGAGACACTTACTTTCAAAAACAAGCTAGTCTAGAGAAAGAAATACAATTTTAGGAAAAGTAGAACTGAGAATTGTGTGATGTATATGTCAGGTCTGTGAAATCACTGTCTCATGTTTGGGATATGTTTGTAAGGGCAGCACTAGGTATAAATAATACTCTTCCACTTACTTACAAATTCATGATTTGAAAAGAAAAGGAAGGGTTTTGAATCTGTTGTTCAAATATACATACAAGCCTTTGGAAGCAGAAATTGAGTTTGGAGAACAAAACCCCACACTTTTTTAACAGTTTGAATCCAACGGCACTACACACCCTGAACATGCATAAGGTGAAGATGAAAGATGTAACCTATGGCAACTATCATTGTGATGTCATCCACAGTTACCATGCACTGATGTCATTCTGTAACGTGCTGAGCTCAAGGCTTCTGGTCAAAAATACTAACTAGTCCCTCAAGAGTTTGATCCAGAACATTTCTTAATCCTACATACACAGACTGAGAAGTGCTCTCCCATTTGTGCTTTATTGATTCTATTGACAGTTGAGACTCTCCAGGCAATAGGCTGACACAACAGTTGAGATTTTGTACAGCAGTGTGACTCAGGCTGCATCACAGCTGACATAACTTTATGGAGTTACTTTAGTAGGATGCTCTTTATTATTATTTTTTTTTTCTTCAGACAGAGTTGCAATTTGTCACTCTTGATCTGGTGCCATGGCATCACAGCTCAAAGGAACTTCCAACTCCTGAACTTAGGGGATTTTTTTGCCTCAGCCTCTGGAGTAGCTCAGACTACAAGAGCTAACCACAATAGCAAGTGATTTTTTATTGCTGTGGCCAGGGCTGCGTTCGAACTCATCATCCTCACTATGTGGGGCTGAGCCACAGACACAGCCCATTGTATGCTGTTTCAAGAACCTCTTTGACACCTACCCCAAAACACTCCTTTAAGAGAAGCTTAAAAATTTACTATACCTGGCTACAGCATTAATTTTTCAGTTTCACAGGTCCTAAGCATGTCTACTTTGTTTGAACCATCAAGGTAATTGTTGCCTTTTTAGATGATGAAAGTCTTTGTTTGTTGGTTAATTGGTTTGACTTTGCATTGGGTGTGTGTATGGTTATTTTTGAGATACAGTTTCTGTATGTGGCCCAGGGTAGTGTTTCATAGCCTCAGTCCAGATAATAGCAACCTCAAACTCCATGAGTAAGACTGTCCTCCTGCCTGAGACTCCCATGTGTTTAGGACTACAGGTGCCTGTCACAATGCCTGAATTATTCTTTCTTTTTAGTAAAAACAGGGTCTTTCCATTCTCAGCATACTCTCCTTTAAATACTCCACTAATGTCAGCATGCCAGAGGATTAGGATATAAAAGAGAGTCACCAAATTTGGGCATTTTTTTTTTCTAATTTCCTCCCACCCTCCCTCTGCCTCAACCTCACTTCATTCCTCCAATTTTCTCTATCTCCATTCATTTTTTCCCTTCATTATTTTCTTTCCTTTATCCCTCTCCTCTATAGATGAAAGAAAACTTCTCTAGTAAAAAACTATTTAAGTGATCCCTGAATTTGTTTTCTTGAACTCTATACTTGAAATGGGTGAAATATGGAGTGGGTAAGTTATATGTGAATAAAGTTGAAATTTTAGTATACTATTATCTATTATCTATGAAAAATAGAGAAAAAATTCACCAAAACATACTCCTAGATAAGCACCATAGATGAAACCTATAATCTCAGAAATTTCAGAGGCCTTGGCAGAAAGTTTACTAGAAACTGTTTTTAGACCAGAATGAGCAAAATTGTAAAATCCTACTTGTCCAAATAATAAGTGCAAAAGTTTTCCAGCAGTGGTGGAATGGTTCTATACTGTAATCAGTTCAAAGCATAAACTCAGGAGGATCCCTCGAGTTTAGCAGTTTGTATTTCTTGAGACATGATTACACCACTGTTTTTTTTCCTGAGGAAAAGGGGTAAATGCAATATTCAATTTGTAAGAGATAAGCTACCAGATAGCTGCAGGAAAAGTCCAGTAGCATACAAAATATTTTGTGCACATATCTCAAAATGGATTTATTACCAAGATTGCCATTCTATCTCAGTATGATTAAATCAAATAATATAACACACTACATTAATAGAAACAATGAGAAAAAACACACGGTCACCTCAAGAGACACAGAAAAGGCATTTGATATACTGCACATATCTTCTTGATAAAAATTTTGATAAAAACTTTTAAAAATCTTAGATGAGGAGAAAATGTCTTTAGGATCACTAATGGGATTTACAGACTATTGTATACATATAACTTGCTATATTCACATGATAGAATGTATTTCAACAATCAAAACAAATGAAGTGCACAATCTATGTTATGATAGGACTGAATTTTAAAAACATGGCTAAGTGCCTGTGGCTCAATCTGCTGAGGTGCCAGCCACATACACCTGAATTGGCGGGTTTGAATCCATCACAGCTTTGAAAACCAAGAATTATGGCTGCAACAAAAAAATAGCTGGGTGCTCTGGCTGGCACCTGTAGTTCATCTACGTATGAGGTAAAGGCAGGAGAATTGCTTGAGCCAAGGATTTGGAGGTTGCAGTGATCTGTGATGCCATATCACTCTACTCAGGGCAACAGCTTGAGTCTCTTTCTTAAAAAACAAACAAACACAAATATGATAAGGGAACAAAGCCACTTAAAGAAAACACAAGGAGAATGACTGAACTCAGGAGAAAACATGAAGACAAGCAAAAATGTCTGCTGGGAGTAGGGGGAATATGGGAGAGGGTAGAGTGGTAAAGAAGAAGAAAATGACTGCTGGTAGGTATTGATGTTCTTTGGGAAGGAGGAGAAGACAATGTTATAAAATTAGATGGAGATCATAGCCATACAGTTGTTTGGCTATACTAAGAAACACAGAATTGAACAATTTAAATGTGTGAACTACCTATTTCAGTGATGAGACTTGACTATGTTTTCCAAAACTTGAGGCACTCCAAGAGCTCAGAGCATAAGAAGTATTCAGGAAGTGACCGTACTTGAAAGCCTGTCAACCCTATCTTTCTGCTCACACACTGGATTTCATGAATTGACATAGAATGCACATTGTTCCATCCTACCAAAGTTATCATCTTCTTTTTCATTGACACAGAGACTGACTTCTTCCCCAGATGTAGTAGAGTGCCCTAATGTCATCAGAACTAATTATAATCTCAAACTCCTAGGATTAACAGTTTCTATTTCCTCAGCCTCCTCAGCCTCTGGGAGTCTACTTTGCCCCCCCACACAGTGTCCAGTTACTTTGGATCACCAGCTTCAGCTACCAAAGTTTTAGCATTATTGCACTCCAGACATTGAAGTTGGGATATTTTTCAAACTGTGGGTGCTGTCCAGTGGTGGTGTTTCATGCCTGTCATCTTGGCTCTTTAAGAGGCCCACTCAGTTGGATTATCTGAGTTTCTGAATTAGACCCAGCTTGAGCACTAGTGAGATCCTCATCTATGAGGAATAAAAAATGGCAGATATTATGCAGGTGCCTGGAGTCCCAGATGAGGGAATAGGTTCACTTGATACCAACACTTGAAGTGTGCTATGAAGTATGATACCAGGGCACTCTACTGAAAGCAACAAAAGGAGACTCAGTCTAATACACTAATGGAAAAAACCTTCAGTAAAGAACTTCCCCCTCATTTTTACTTTGACTACATATCTACAGTTCAATTTTTTTTACAGATTAGATATCAACTAGAGAAATTATTATCACATAGGAAAATTATTCTCTTAAACCTCTATTAATCGGCCTTTTGGATTCTATGTTATTCTGAATCAAAGAAGTGAAAGTGACTGCTAGTAGGTATTGACATTCCTTGTGTGTGGGAAAGGTACATTTCTAAAATTAGATTGTGATGAAAGCTGTAAAATTGTGTGACTATACTAAGAAACACGTAATTGTATACTTTTGAAGTGTAAATTACTTATTTCAATAAAGCAATTTGAAGATGTTTTCCCAAACTTGAAGACCTCAGAAGGCTCACAGCATAGGAAGTAACCAGGTTGTGAGAGTACTTGGGAGAGATTCAATCCTATCTCTCTGCTCACACACAGGTTACCATGAATTCACATGGAAGGTACATTTTTCCATCCTACAGAAGTTGTCATTTTCTTTTTCCTTGAGACAGCATCTGGAAACTTTCCCCTGGTTAGAGTACTCTGACATCATCCTAGGTAACTGCAATTTGAAAATCCTGGATCAACAGATCATATTGCCTCACCCTCCTAAGCATCTGAGAGTCCAGGTACTCCCACAGAGTGCCCAGTTATTTTGGACCACCTGTTTCTGCATCCAAGGGTGTTAACATAACAGATGTGAGTGACCACAGCAGATGGTGAACTTAGGATGTTTTTAAAACTGTAAATTCTAGCCAGCAGTGATGCTTCATGCCTGTCTTCTTGACACTTTGGATAACCCCATCAGTTGCATTGTCTTAGTTTTTGAATTTGAGACTAGCCTGAGCACTAATAAGATCCCCATCTCTGAAGAATGAAAAACAGCCAGATGTTATGCAGGGGTCTATAGTCCTAGCTGATGGAATAGGGTCACTTAAGGACAAAACTAAAAGTATCCTGTGACATGTAATACCAGGGCTTTCTAACAAGGGCAGCCAAATGAGACTCTGTCTCAATGAGTAAATGGAGAATACTATTGGTAGAGAACTGACCCCTCATTCTTATTTTGACCAGAGACATAGAGTTAAAAAATTTCCTCTAGATTATATGTCAACAAGAGTAAATTTCTATAGGAAAATAGTTTTCCCACAACCTCTATGAATCAACCCTTTGGGATTTTACATAACCCTGACCCTTTGATATCCTAGATTCTTGTAGTCCTTGGAAATTGCATACACAATGAATTCTCAAATCAAGCTTTTCTTATGCACACTAAAATATTCAGAAGATAGCCTCCACCATTTCTGTTGAAATCCTTCCATCTGGATTCTCTTGCCCCAATCAGTCTGAACCCAGGGACCAAAAATCTCTGGAGAATTCCTACCCATCAGATCAACTGGAATATTCTTAAAAAAAACCAATCCCAAACCTTCTTGGACACAATATATCTTATCCTTTATGTAGTCCTATACTCCATCTACATACTGACCTCTCTTAGTACCTTGGCTTTGGAAAATAAGCCTAGAAAATATTATTTCTCTCCTTACTTCTCTTTCTTTCTTTCCTTCCTTCCTTCCTTCCTTCCTTCCTTCCTTCCTTCCTTCCTTCCTTCCTTCCTTCTTTCTTTCTTTCTTTCTTTCTTTCTTTCTTTCTTTCTTTCTTTCTTTTTTATGAGACTCTCAGATGTTGCCTGGACAGCTTTTTCTATTTTAGTACAAACGGGGTGTGTGATCTAGGCTGAGGCATCTTGTTGCTCATTCATGTTTCCAACCCCTAAGCTCAGGGGATGAGTTCACTTGGCATCCTGTGCAACAAAATATTGTAGTCATGTGTGGCAAAAGGCATTTAGCTTTACTTAAGAAATGACTCATCAGGCCCCGGTGACACATAGAAATTGTGTTAGGACTGTTCTGCTTATGCAAGGTGACAGATATCACCACAATTATGCCCACATCTCTTTTTGAATTATCAGGTTTAATTAGTCATTGTGTATTTAATGTGTGGACCAAAATAACTTATCAACTTCCTATGTGTCAAAGAAGCTAACGTCTGGGCACACCTGACCTGGAGGTCAGAAATGTTGAAATTTTTCAGAAAGGCTGATTCTTCCCATGATCAGAAGAAATAACTTCAGGTATGGAGTACACAAATGGACACACAGCCTAACCAGGTTTGATGGAGGACCTTAAGTAGACACCTACGGTCTGAAACAAGCATACTATAGAGAAAGAAACAAAATCTCAGCAAAAGAACTGAAAATTGTGTGACATACCTGTAAGGACTGTGAAATCACTTGTTAATCTTTTGGCTTGAGTTCTTGGTGTGTAACATTTCAGGGAAGCCCTAGCTATAAACCATAAACTTTCACTTGCTGAGAAATCTATAATCTGAACAGGAAAATAGGGTTGTTGAATCCATGGCCAGTTATACAAAGTTTTGGAAGCAGAAACTGAATGTGGAATGTTTTACCCATTGCCACCTATAGGAAAAACTCTGACCCCACTTCAGGTATAAATCAGATGGTGATTTAATATATCTGTACAGGGGACTGCTGCCCAAAAGGGCAGACAGCCCCAAAGTGAAATGCAGGCTGATTTGTATACCCTTCTTTGTCCTGGGTGTCAGGCAAGCAAGAGAGCACTGAAGTGGAATGTGGCAGTTAGCTCAGAGAGGGGTTACAGTATGGTAGTTGGCTCAAGGGGTTATATCCTGGTAGTTGGCATGGAAACAGCTTGGGTAAGCTTTCACCATTGTTTTACCATTGGTTAGGAGTCTCTGAAAACTCATGGAATTTTCTTAATCTATTTTGAAACTTGTTCCAAATGTTGCTAGAGCAGGGGTGGGGTTGAGACATGCTGGAACTCAGGCTGAGACAACTATGGGGCAGAGGGGTATTTTTGCTGAGTCAGTTATTACATGGAGAACAGAATCCCACTTTTTTTTTCAACAGTTTGTATCCAGTGACAAACACAGATAGTCACTACACATGCTTAGCAGGAATAAGGTTAAGCATAAACATGGTAACCCACAGAAAAACCCATTGTGATGCCATCCATGGTGATCATATATTGACTTTATCCTGTAATGTCCTGGGATCCAGGCTTCTGGTCAAAGATACTAAATGGCCTTTTCTCTTCACTTCAGCTATTATACTTTAAAGATTTGAACCAGGACACTTCTTAGTCCTCTACCCATAGACAGAGAAGTGATCTCCTATTTTTTTCCTTATTGATTCTATTAAAAGTTGCGGTTCTCATAACTAGCCTGACAAGACAGTTAAGATTTTGTATGCTGACATAAATACATGGAGTAACTTAAGTAGCGAACTATTTGTTCTTTCTTTTGTTTTTCTTTCTTGAAGACTAAGTTTATCTTATAGAGGCCTGTTGAAATGCCTAGATGATATTTCCTTTTTTAGTAGAGAGAGGGTCTAACTCTTGCTCAGTTCTTTGTCAGCATGACCTCCTTCAAGAACTCCACTCATCTCAAGATGCCAGAGAGCTATGATTATAGGTGTGAGGCATGAAGTTTGGTCATTTTGTCTTTCTTTGTTACCCTCCCTCCCTTTACCCCTACCTCACTTTATATTTTCTTCCTCTTTTTGTCTGTCTCTCATTCTCTTTCTCTCTCCATTTTTTTTTTATTTTGCATTAATTTCTTTCTTTCCTCTATCTCTCTACACCACAACCAAAGGGAAACTTCCATAGCAACAAACAAACTATACAAGTGATCCCTGAATGTGTAATCTTCAAGTCTATACTTTAAATGGGTGAATTGTGGAGTATGTAAACTAGATCACAATAGAGTTGTTATTTTTTAATCTATGTGTATTTATCTCATTATTTTTTTGAGACAGCCTCTCACCATGCTGCCCAGACAAGAGTGTCATGGAATAAGCCTAGCACAGAGCAACATCCAACACTTGGGATGAATGGATGCTCCTCCCTCAGACTCTGATATAGATGAAACTAAAGGCAAGGGCCACAAATGTTGACAACTTTTTCCATTTTAGTACAAACTGAGTGTGTGATCTGGTCTGAGGCTATCTTGCTGTTGCTAAGCTTTGTGTCCAGGATTGCACAATTAATGCTTATGTTGGGTGGTGGTGATGCCACATGGGTTCCCACATGTTAGCAGTTTCCAAATCTCTTCCCATTGCTTAGAGATCCAAGCTTCCACCCTCTGCTGAGATACACTTTCTCAGATCCTGGCCAGTTTACCTTCTCCTCTATGTCTTCACTGTTACTGGATTCACAGATGCAGTGTTGCTTCACTGCCACCTTCTTTGCAATGCCCAGGCCTAGCAAAGAAGTTTGGACATTCTGGTCTCTGCTGGGATTGGAATTCTACATCCACAGACAAGGGAGTAGGGGTACACTGGAAGTTCAAGAAGGCAGAGAAAATATTTTTTAAACTTTGATCCAGACAAGGGAATTCCTAAGTTCATAGCAGGGACTTTCTTGAGAAAAAGTCCCAGCTTCCAGCAAGTCACTCTGGTGGGGTGAGAAAAGAGAACCTCAGTTCATCGCTCATTGATACAGATCCACTGCAAGCAAGCAATTCTCTTGGGGGGAGAGGATAAACAAAATCCCTCTTTGGTATGTGTTCTGTACCTGAAATTTGTTTCATTGGACTTGAAGGTCGCCTTGACAGAGAATACCTGCAATTGTCTATCTCTTCTCTCAGCTTGGTTCTCAACTTTCAGATTTGTTGTGTTCTATCTGGCCATTATCTCTCCCCTCTGGAATGTACCTTCTGTTGAAAGCTGGCTTCAGTCAGCCATTATCCATGATTATCACTTGTTTTTATTGAATTTGGAATTAGGGAAAATTAGGGAAATTGGAATTAGGGAAAACAACCAACCCAAGGAGATTTAGCAAAATACAAGACATGTTAAAACAAAATCAACAATAAACAAACAAAAAAGCTGTTGTTCCTGGAGAGCTGAGCTAAACATTTATCCCTTCCACCATCCTGCTCTGCCTTTCAATGTACAGATCTAAAGAAGTCTCTATTAAAGTACTTCTGTCATACTTTAAAAATCTGGGAAAACTAGTACTTAATTTTACATGGAAAAAAAAAAAAACTCGAATAACCAAAACAATCAGGAAAAAAAAAAATCATGAGTTATCATGCTACCAGACTTCAAAATAGATAATAAATCTATCGTGATCAAAACAGCATGGAACTTACACAGAAATAGAGGTAGATTTATAGAACAAAACTCAAAAACAAGATATGAATCCAAACACTTATTATCATTTAATCTTTGATAAGCCTTTGAAAATTACAAATTGTGGAAAAGATTCCTATTTAAAAAATGGTGCTGAATGAATTGGCTGTTGAGGGGTAGAAGTCTGAAACTGGACCAACACCTTTATCCTTTAAAAAAATTGACTGTAACTGGTTAAAGAACATAAACTTAGGGCATAAAACTATAAAAATTCTGTAGACAGTGCGGGAGAAACAGTTAAAAAATTTGGCCTGGGAGGATACTTAATGAGTAGAAACTCCAGATAATTGAAGCAACATCCAAAATACATTACTGGGATCTGATCAAACTAAAAAGTCTGCCCTGCCAAGAGTATAGTAAGAAAAGCACGTAGATAGCCCTGAGAATGGGAGAGGATTTTTGCACGTTATAATTCTGACAGAGATCTAATAACCAGAATCCACACATAACTCAAACTTATTAATAAGAAAAGAACAAGTAATTTCATTAAATTGTGGGTAAAAGAGATGAACAGAAGTTTTTCTGATGAAGACAAGAGCATTGTCTACAGACACATGAAAAAATGCTCATCATATTTAATCATCAGAGAAATGCAAACCAAAACCACTTGCATATATGAATTAATTCTAATAAGAGTAGCCCACATCACAAAATCCCAAATCTACAGATGTTTGTCTGGATGTGAAGAAAAGGGAACACTTCTGGACTGGTGGTGGGAATGCAAACCATTACATTGCATCTAAATGTAAACCTGCAGTTCTATTCTATAATTTCTCTACTAGGTGTATATTCAAAAGACCAAAAATCAATTGGCAAAAAAGATATATGCACCAGATTGTTCACTGCAGCTCAATTCATAATTGCCAAGTCTTGGAAGAAGCCCAATTGTTTATCAACCCATGAATGTATCAATAAATCCTGGTACATGTAGGCCATGGTATACTACTCAGCATTTTAAAAAGATGGAGACTTTACTTCTTTTATGTCTACATGCATGTAACTGTAAAATACTATTCTTAGTAAAGTATATCAGGAATGGAAAAAAAAAATCAAATGTACTCAGTACTTTTATAAAAGCAATTTATAACCATTCACTATCATACACGAGAATGTATCACAACTGTCTCCCAGGAGGAAGTAGGGAAGGGGAGGAGTATGGAAAGGGAGGATTATTGTGGCACACAATATATGAAGCATACTGCAAAACTGGAGGTCAAATCTATCAATATTGAACACAAATATCTTAACACAGTTAAGTACATGAGGTGAAAGCTATGTTAATTAGTAGAATGTAAACACTCCAATGATCAACACATGAATCTCACAAAGACATAAAGATATTCAATATACATTTATATATGACTTAACACAAAAAAAAATATGAAAGAATGGAGAGAGCAAGCAAATGAGAGAGAGGAAATTAGAGGAAAGAAGGATTGAGTGAGGAAGGGTTGAAGAAAGCCAGGATGGAGGTAAAGAAAGTAAGAAAAAAATTACAAAACTTGGAGGCTCACACCTATAATCCTAGCCCTCTGTCAGGCAAGATGAGTGAAGTTCTTGAAGGAGGGGTTTTTGAGAATAAACACAGCGAGACATAGACGCTGTCTTTAATGAAAAGTGAAAAAATAGACATTGTGACAGGCACCTCTAATCCTAGCCACATGAAAAACTCAGGCAGGAGGATTGACTAAATCCTGCAGTTTGAGTCTGCTATTATGTCAGCTGAGGCCACAAAAGACTACATTGGGCCACATAAAGGAAGCATATCCCCAAAATATCCGTACAATCACCCACGCATAGACAAACTCACAAACCAACCATCAAAGTTTTTCATTATCTAAAAAGACCAGAATTACCTTAATTGTTTAAGCGAACAGGAAATGCTTAAGACTTGTGGAGCTATGACCAACTTGAGCCTGTAGCCAGGCATACTAAATTTGTAAGCTTCTCTGAAATGCTTTGGGGTAGGTTTGTAAGCTTCTCTGAAATGCTTTGGGGTAGGTTTCCCATGGGTCCTTGAAATAGCATTCCTTGGGCTGTGCCATTTGCAGAGTGAGTAGTACACCAGCCCCATTTAATGAGGGTGGTTATTTTAAAACAGGCCCCAGCCAAACGGCAAAAATAAATGAATAAATAAATAAATAAATAAATAAATGAAAAGAAAAACAGCTGTGTGTTGTGCTTGGCACCTAAAGCCCAAGCTTCTTAGGAGGTTGATGTAAAACAATTTTCTAAGCCCAGGAGTTGGAAGTTGCTGTGAGCTGGAGGATTACAAAGTTGAACTCTATTTCAAACTAACAAAAAACAACAACAAATAGCATCCTACTTATGTAACTTCAAGCATTTTTTGTGAGCTGTGATACAGCCTGAGTCAAGCTGCTGTATAAAATCTCAATTTTTGTGAAAGTCCTAAATTAGTTTCATAGTAGGGTTGAGTACATTGGGTACTTTTTCTTCCATTCTTGAGATACTTTACTAAGAAGAGTATGTTCCGGCTCCATCCATATAAACATGAAAGAGGTAACCCAGTTACAACCTAAGAATAGGGGAAAGGGGGAAAAGGACAGGAAGGAGGGGGGAGATGGGTGGAGGGAGAGGTACTGGTGGAATTACACCTGCCGGGCATCTAACAAGGGAATATGTGAAATTTAGTAAATGTGGAATGTAAATGTCTTGGCATGGTAACTGGGAAAATGCCAGGAAGGCTATGTTAACTATTGTGATGAAAATGTGTCAAATGGTCTGTGAAGCTAGTGTATGATGCCCC
>CAUYPK010094291.1:0-32032 GCA_963574355.1 Loris lydekkerianus
CACTGTTGCCTCTGGCCGTCCTCATTGTTGGGGAGGTGTCTCTCCAAGATTAGACCCCAGCGGGATCACTCTGTTGTTGCTGGATCTTTGTAGGGAGTGACCCTGTGTAGTTCCTCTGGGGCTGATGTAGTTAAGGAGTTCTGGTTGTGGAAGCAGCTCCCGTGTGCGACACACCCGGATTCAGCAACAGGGCTGGGGGTTGTGCGCACGGTTCTCTCTCTGTGCCTGGAACACAGTGACTTTGGGATAGAGAACCCAAGGCTGTAGCAGTCCCTGTCCAAGAGAAGGGCTCTGCACAGAGGCAGGGCGGGCTCCAGAGGGCACACAGTTACCAGAGTCCCTTGTCAGATGGGTGAGCTAGTGTGGAGGCTGGGAGGACACAGGAGGGGGGACGCAGGGTTGCGTTGCTTCCGCAGTTGTTGGTCAGGGAATGTGGAGCCCCGGTGGGTGCGGGTCACCTGTCAGGGTTCGCTGCACACCTCTTATGGAGGTCTGGGCGGCGCCAAGCCCAGGAGTTTGAGGTTGCTATGAGCTGTGACGTTAGGGCACTCTACCCAAGGCAACAGCCCCAGGCTCCAGTGTTCCAAAACCGCCTCACTCTGCTCCTAAGGATTAGGGCTGTGAGGCAGTTCAGTCCCCGCCTTTAAGCTGCTCAGTCACTAGGTTACTTTGTCCCGCCTGTTCCTTGCTCTGGAACCCTGAGGGTGGGGCTTGCTGGAGCAGTTTTTTCACACAATGGCTTTCACTGATCCCAGCTCAGTGGCTCGTTTTGGGGCCCCAGACAATGCCCAACGTTCTCCACACTTCTGCTCAAGCTGTCCCCAAGGCAGCTCAACTGAGTGCCAAGTCCAAGAACACCAAAACAGTTCACAGGAAAGGCCTTTCCAGTTTGCAGTCTCAGTGCTGCTTGTACTCACGGTTGCCGGCGTGCTTAGGTCGATTGAACACATGCAGCCACTTGCCAGTTTTCCACTGTTTTTGTCCTCCTGCTGGGGTCCAGAAGTCCCTTGCTGGCTCCCTCTATCCTCAAAGGGATGATCATAGGCAGATCCCACTGGCCAGAGATGTCTGGAGTCTTGTCTCCCCAGACTAGCTGTGCCCAGTTGCAGGGAAGCTGTTACTCAGCCGCCATCTTTAATCCCGGGCCACTTGTTGTAGAATCTTGAGCAAGTTACTTAATCCACTCGAAGTTTATTTATCTATGAAATTAATCTATTATGGGGTTAGCACAGTATAGTGAAACAAACGTAAGTCAAAAGACAGTTCTAGTCGATGATCTATTGTCAGTGGTACCATCTTAATCTCCTTAAGCTGCAGTTCTAAAATTCTATGTATATTAACTCTTAAATAAAAACCATGCATGTGTATATGGGTGAGTGTGTATGTGTGAGGTACTTGGGCTAGTTATTTGTTCATGTATAATGGATTTCCCAAAGATTTAGCAGCTTAAAAGAACCATTTATGATCTCACACAGTTTCCGAAGGTCAGGAGTCTGAGTGGCTTGGCTGAGAGGTCCTGGCTGGGGGTTCCTTACAAGGTTGCAGTCAAACTTTTGGGCCAGGGCTGTAGTCATCTCAAGGGTCCACTGGGGGCTGGAAAACCTTGAGTTTCCAAGCTCGCTCATGTGATTGTTGGCAGGCCTCAATCTTCCAGTTCTTCCCCATAAAGCTTCTCACAACAGAGCAGTTGGCTTCCCCCAAAATAAGAGGTCCAATAGAGATAGAGATCCAGACAGATGGGAGAGGGCATTGAGATTGAGACCACAGTGTTATAATCTAATACTCTTGGAAATGACCTGCCATCATCATTTCTGCTGTATGCAGTTGGTCACACAGACCAATCCTGGCACAGTGTGGGAGCAAATTACATAAGAAGGTGAATACCCAAGACAGGAACCACTGGGGCCATCTTAGAGGCGGCTACCACAGTGCTTACCAGCCAAGTTGACAGTATTCTCAGGTATTATTCCTACCCTTCCTCATCTTACTTGACTGTTATCCCTGAGTATAAACTCCTGATTATATTCCCATGTGATTGGCACATGTTATGTATTTGCTCAGTTTTTGTTGAAAGGGAATAAATGAACAAATACTATATATCGTACCCATGTTTTAGCCTTACCATTATTTCTTACAGAGCTTCTAATATACCTCATCTCTTTATAGATATGGAAACCAAGGTCCACAGAAGTTTCCTTACTTGTTAGCAGTGTAGCTAAGCCTAGAATCTGGCCTCTAAACTCCTCATCCTCTGTACTTTCTATTTTATTTTTTCTTAACTTACAGACTTTGTAACTCGGAATTATCCTTGACACAGAATTTAGTAGCTCTGTTAATAAATCATCTCTGTAGCTCTGCCTTTGTGCTATTGCCTTAGTTCCACTTCTATTGAAATATTCAGTAATGCTTTCATCTGATTTTCCTTCTACATTTTAATTTTCTCTTTCTGTCCACCTTCCGGTTTCCTGGCCCTACCTAACCCTAAATATATTGAATGGCCACGGTTTCATGGATATTAAGTTCTAATATCAACCTAAACTGTCATCTTCCATGCTCTGTTTATTTTTAATTCTTGTGATACAGTTAATAATTATGTATACAAATGGCTTTTCTTTTAAAAGGAAAATGCAAAAATCCTTTTGCAATAGGTTTTGAATTTATAGACCTCATTTTTGCTTTATTTTCTCCCTTTCTGTCCCTGTCTATTACTAGCCTCATTAAAAGAAATTTATATGAGATCTCAGCATTTTAAAAGTGAAGATGTCTCTTCTCTTCTATACTTACTGATATGAAGAGGCCTCCTTCACTTTTCCTTTTTTTTTGAGACAGAGCCTCCCTATGTCGCCCTTAGTAGAGTGCTGTGGTGTCACAGCTCACAGCAACCTCAAACTCTTAGGCTTAAGTGATCCTCTTGCCTCAGCCTCACAAGTAGCTGGGACTACCAGCGCCTGCCACAACGCCCAGCTATCTTTTTGTTGTAGTTGTCATTGTTGTTTATCAGGCCCAGACCGGGTTCGAACTCACCAGCCCTGGTGTATATCGCTGGTGCCCTTGCTGCTGAGCTACAGGCATCGAGCCATTCCTCTCTTGATAACAGCACTTTGAATATAAAGCTGTTATAGCATGGACCTCATTGCATGACTGTTCACATGTCTGTCTCCTCTGCTATACAGAGCACTTTGACGGAAGGCATTGTGTCTCACTCATTTTTGTGCACTCTAGTATCCCACAGTACAGCCCCTAGGAGGACCTCCATACATATTTGCCAAGTTGAAGCAACCAACTCTTCATGTCATTTCAAATACAGCAAACAAAGTTAATCTCTTCATGATAGTGATAGTTCTAGCTCTAATTTGTGAGCACCAGTTGGTGCAAAGTGGAGAAGCAGAAAAATGCCTTTTTTTTCTCTTCCTTACTCTAGATTTCTGCTCTTCTCTTTTTCTCATGTATGTTTCTTAAGTGCATACTCAAAGCTGGAAATTGGCCATGAGGCTGCCATTGGTTATTCTGCTTTGGTGACCAGAACAGCCTGGAAGGTCACTCTACTGAACCCAGCTTTAGCAGGTGGAAGGGCTGCGAGTCCTTTGCCCAGCAGAGGGCGGTAGGCTGGCAGTCTCCTCCCTGAATAAATGGTCATTTCTGAACCATTCTAAACTTAGCTAGCTGCTGGTTTTTAAATTTTGTTTTGTTTTTCTGGTTTACAAAACAGTGTGACCCATATAATGGATGACAAATGTTTACCATTTAAGTTTAAGATTAAAATTATCAAAATGATTTTTGAGAATTTAATTTTTTCCCCTTAAATCCTCATGTGGAACTAAGGACTCAGGTGATGTTAGAAAACGGGATTGAATGGTGACTGCTCTCCTTTCTTTTGTAACAAAAGGATATCCCTGCTGCTTTTTTATTCTAATGGCTGAGTTTTCATTCCTCATTTAGGCCACCCACAGAGCAGGGGTGGATCTGGGGTCCTAGGAAGTGGTTGTCTGGCACTGAAGATTTTGTTGGAGCACAGTCATGACAGTTTATCTGTCTGGGCTTCAAGATGAACCTGGCTCGAGGCTGAGTCCAGGTGAGAAGTATGGGCTGGATGTGGTCCTCCAAAAGGGCCTTTGTGACTCGTGTCACTAGTCCCAGGCCTTTCCAACATGACAAGTGTGTCTGTGCAATGACCTACCTGTGACTAACCTATTATCACTGATGCCCCCTGGGCAAACCCAGCAGCCAGCGCAGGACTCTTTTGCTAGTACTTTGGAATTCTGCCTTGCAATTCCTGTGAATTGCCCTGGGGTGGACACCAGACCTTTACCTCCTTGGCTTCTCAGAAATTACCTGATAGTTTTATTTAGGCCTTATGAAGTAGAAGCTGATGGAGCTGCTTAATGCTTCTTAACATTCAGTGTTATTATATTTATAATGTTATTCAATTTAAAAATAAATGTATTTTCTACTTTGCAACCCTTCTGTTCTCTTTCATTCAGCTGTTTAATAATGTCAAATGCTTAGAACTCAGATTAGAAATCCTTATAATGGTCTCTGATTAAACCCCAATAAAAGCACAGTCAGGAAAATTCCTAATATAAGGCATGCTAACTAACTCTTGGAAGCTTAATTTGTATTTTGGAAGGCTAAAACTAATTTGAGGATTCTGTCTTAAACTAAAAAAGCTTTATGGGCACTTTTGGAAAATATTATTAATAAATGAAATGAAAAACTAAAACTTGGATAGTTTTGTCCATTCATTTATTTATTACTTCTACTCTGACTACTTTTAAAATATGACTTGAGACAATGTATCCTAATTCTATAAGAACACTGAGTTAAATATGCAAAGACAAGGAGGTAGCAATGAAGGATGTTGCGTAATTATTCCAGAAAAAAGTCAATTTTTTTTTTTTTTTTTTAAATGGGGTCTCACTCTGTTGCTTGGGCTAGAGTGCAGTGGCATCATCATAGCTCACTGCATCCTCAGACTCCTAGAGATCATCCTGCATCAGCTTACTGAGTACCTGGGGCAACATACCTGGATACCTTCCTTCTATTTTTGTAGAGAAAGATTTTTTTTTTTTTTTTAGAGACAGAGTCTCAGTTTGTTGCCCTCAGTAGAGTGCCGTGGCATCACAGTTCATAGCAACCTCCAGGTCTGGGGCTTAGGCAATTCTCTTGCCTCAGCCTCCCGAGTAGCTGGGACTATAGACACCTGCCACAACGCCAGGCTATTTTTTGTTGCAGTTTGGCCGGGGCCGGGTTTGAACCTGCCACCCTTGGTATATGGGGCTGACGCGCTACTCACTGAGCCACAGGCGCCGCTCTATGTAGAGAAAGATTTTTCATCTTGCTCAGGCTAGTATTGAACTCCTGGCCTCAAGTGATCCTCCTGCCTTGGACTCCCAGAGTGCTAGGATTATAAATGTGAGCCATTGTGCTTAGTCACAAATGTCTACTTTTAAGTCCAAGATTTAGTTCTGGGTTTTCCCATAGTTGGGGAAAAAGGGGAGCATCTTGGATTATGTAGTTTTCATATCTAGTATGAGTAAGCATATTGGATGAATGTTTTCCTGGAGTTGAACTAAAAAAAAAAATTATGTTGTGAATCTTTGGGGATGTTGGTCAACATAGTGCACATATCTTCAACAAAATCAGATTTTTATTTTTTTGAGACAGGGTCCCACTCTGTCTCTTTGGCTAGCCTGCAGTGGCCTCATTGTAGTTCACAGCAACCTCAAACTCTTGGGCTCAAGCAATCCTGCTACGTCAGCCTCCCAGATAGCTGGTATACAGGTGTATACCACCATACCTGGCTAATTTTCCCTATTTTTAGTAGAGATGAGCTCTTGCTCTTCCACAGGCTGGTCTCAAACTCCCGAGCTCAAGTGATACTCTTGTCTCCGCCTCTCAGAGTGCTTGTATTACAGGTATTAGCCATCATACCTGGTCAAGATGTTTTTAAATTAACATTATACAAAATTTAGATAGAAAAATGAGGGCATAGTATTAAATCATAGCTTGCAAAGTCATTTCTGTAAAGAACTGGTGTAGTATTCAGGTATATAACTTTTTAGTGAAGTTAGTGAAGTGACATGACATGGCTTAGAAATTTTACAAGAAAAACAAAAAGAATAAAAAGTTAAAATTCCTATAGGTTTTTGTTAGGAACTTACAAAGAACACTTCAGAATTGGGGTTATTTAAACTCTATCTTCTGTCACTTGACATAATATCCATATGCTTTGGAGATGTGGTGAGTTGATGTCTCATGGTTCATTTTAAAGACCCTGACTTCCTATTCTGATGATGGAATATTCAATTTAGGATAAATGAAAAAAAGAAAAAAAACCTGTAAAAATGTTAATAAAGCATCTAGCCGACTGCTTGGGACTTAGAAGGTGCTCTGGAAGGGTGAGCGTTCTGTCTTAGGGAGGCAGTTTGCTGTGGGCCTCAAGCATTCCTGCAGTTTCTTGCTGAGTGTACCATTTTTGTGAGGCTTACCCATCTCCTAATACTGATCAGTTTTGCAGTTAGTCACAGGCAACTAAGTAGGTTTAGATGACTACAGTGTGACTTACGTGAAAGGGCTTGCTTCCCTATGGGGAAGGGGACTAATTTATTTTTTGTTTGCTCCAATGTTTTCTGCTTTATCAAAAGTTTCTGGGCTCAAGGACTCGGGTTCTTCTTCCGTAAAGCAACCTCTGTGAGGGCATGTAGCGTTGAGTCCATCATGTTACCCCTTGGGGGGAAGGGCAACTAATCTAAATTTGCTGATGCTCATGTTACCCACTGACTAATAAAGCCCTCTGTCCCTGACCTGTAAATCATTTGTTTTCTGTCCTTAAAACTGTGACTTAAAACTAGACTACCTTGTTAACTTTCAATTAGGGTAAAATTTCTGACTTTGCTGCTTTTGCTGGCCTTCCCCTAAGTCACCACACCCCCATCTTCCTTCCTCTGTAGATTGCCTCCTAGAGGTAGCTCTAGAAGTGTTTCCTTTAACTAATAAGCTTATTCTGTTTGATTTCTTTATGATCACAATGACCAGAAATCGTATTCTTTAGCCTATGTAAGAATGATGATTCACAAAAGAATTCACAATCGTAAAGATATGGAATTTACTTAAGTGCCTATTGACCAATGAGTGGATAAAAGAAAATATGATGTGTACACACACACACACACACACACACACACACACACACACACACACACTCAGGCATGAAAATGTATGAAATTATTTCTTTTTCAGCAACCTGAATGGAACCGGAGACCATTATCTTAAATGAAGTAACTCAGGAACAGAAAAATGAGGGGTGGCACCTGTGGCTCAAAGGAGTAGGGCGTTGGCCCCATATGCCGGAAGTGGTGGGTTCAAACGCAGCCCCGGCCAAAAACTGCAAAAAAAAAAAAAAAAAAAAAAAAATGAGGGCCCCATGTTCTCACTTTTAAGTGGAAGCTAAGCTATGGGTATTCAAGGACATAGAGGACAGCATAATGGACATTGGAGACACAAAAGGAAGAGGTTGGGAGGGGGTGAGAGATGAAAAATTACCTTTGGGGTGCATTGTACACGGTCCAGGTGATGGGCACAGTAAAAACCCCAAAATATTACACCACTATACAATATATACGCGCATGAAATTCAACTCATACCCCCAAATCTATTAAAATAACACAAGAAATTTCTATGTACAGGGAGAGCAATAATAGCACACAAATGTCTGGCAATGACATTTCTCTCTTTGATATGCTATGGGAGGTCACGAAAGCCAAAATAAACACCAGACTGTCCAAAAAACACCCGAATCATTACAAATAAAGTGAAGCCCCTATGCCACATTTTGGGGCAAAATACCAACTCAGTTTATGGCTTGAGAAAGCACTCAGTAAGTTTTTTTTTTTAATAATAAAAGAGAATTCTCAGTGGTCAAGAATTGTAACAGTATGAGAATTCCTGGGTGGAATCTGCAATCTATAAATATTCCTGTCAAGATAATAATAGTAATAATTCAATCATATATTGATGGGCACTTGGGTTGGTTCCATGTCTTTGCCATTGTGAATTGTGCTGCAATAAATATTCAAGTGCAGGTGTCTTTTTGATAAAATGACCTTTTTTTCTTTGGTTGAATACCCAATAGTGGGATTGCTGCGTCAAATGGAAGGTCTACTTTCATTTCTTTGACGTATCTCCATACTACTTTCCAAAGTGGCTGTACTTGTTTGCAGTCCTGCCAACAGTATGTAAATGTTTCTTTCTCTCTGCATCCACACCAGCATCTGTTGTTTTGGGATTTTTTGATAAAAGCCATTCTTGCTGGAGTTAGGTGATAATCTCATTGTAGTTTTGACTTGCATTTTCTTGATGATAAAAATGTTGAGAATTTTTTCGTATGTTTATTGGCCATTAGTCCATCTTCTTTTGAAAAACTTCCTTTCATATCTTTTGCCCACCTTTTTAATAGGGTTGATTTCTTTTCTTGCTGATTTGCTTAAGTTCCTTAAAGATTTTGGTTATCAGCCCTTTATCAGATATATGACATGCAAATATTTTCTTCCAGTCTGTAGGTTGTTTATTTTCCCTATTGATTGTTTCCTTTCCTGTGCAGAAGCTTTTTAATTTATATGTATACCAAGGAGTACTCCTCAACTATGAAAAAATGGTGAACTAATACTTTTTATAACAATCTGGACAGAACTGGACACCATTCTTCTAAGTGAAGTTTCATAAGAATAGAACAACAAACATCGCATGTACTCACTATTAAATTGGAATTAATAACACCCATATACACATTTGGTAGTAAAACTCAATGGGAAGCAAGCAGGTGGGAAGGGGCAGGAAAGAAGGGGTAAATTCATACCTAATGTGTACAATGCACACTACCCAGGTAAGGGGCACACTTATAACTTTGACTCAAGTTGTACAAAAGCAATTTGCAACCAAAACATTTGTACCTAAGTAATACTCTAAAATAAAAATAATAATAGTAATGATAATAAAAATTACCATTATGAAAAAATTGATGCATAAAGGGATTGCACAACTTCTCCAAGATCACATAGCCCATGAATGACAGAAACACAATAAAACCTAGGCCTACTAACTCTTAGTCATTATTCTGTTTTATTTCTCCAATAATAGTTTCCACTTCAATTTCATAAATATGCCATTTATATAAATGTATGTATATATACTTGTGTGGGGGGATTTTACTCTGACTTCTTTTCTGTTTTTGCTAGAGATTAGCAACTTAAAAAAAGAGTCTAGGACCAGTTTAAGATTTCATTTCTATCCAATGTCTTATTTCTTCTTGAATACTATCTTCATCCAAATTGGCCTGAGTTCCTTTCAATTCACTTTTGGCTGATGGTCTAATCAAGGAATAATTGAATCAAGGAAGTTACAGAGGTACAGGAGCCCAGGAAATCCTAAGCGTTCACTGATAATGACCAGTGAAGTTTAAAATATTCTTTTTTTTTTCTGAGGTGGAGTCTTGCTATGCTGCCAAAGTTGGCCCCAAATTCTTGGGCTCAAGGGATTCTCCTGTCTCAGGCTCCCAAGTAGCTGGGATTATAGGCACATACCATCACGCCTGACCATGTTGAACATATTCTTAATCTTAACATCACAATACTAATTTTCCTCCCTTTCTTTTCAATTTCTCTTATCTTCATCTGAGTTTTTGATCTGTCTATGTTTGTGTCTTCATATCCTACATAATGTTAAAACTGTTCTGTTGATGGTTGAGAGATGGGTCCCTTGACCAGGGATATTAGGAAAAGTCACTGAGTTGTCCACATGGTGTTTGTGGTAGGAAGGACTGGTTTTTTGATTTTCCATTTGGAAAAGTACCTCTGACTCTAAATAGAAATAGAACTTTCCTTTACTATCCTTCTGATTTTCCATTTTGAAATACTTCACAGCCACAACTTGATCATAGACTCTTATCTTGAAGACTGCAGGTGTCCTAGGCAGATTCCTCAGGACTGTTAACAATGCAATAATAGCTTATGCCCTGGTCATAGGTTATAAAACCAGAATATTATTAATGACATTCATAATAACAATTATTACCAATGCTATTACCACCACTTCTTGAACATTGATTACTGACAAGGCTCAATGCTGAGATTTACATGTATTAACTCATTTAATCCTTTCACCACTGTGTCTAAGGTGGGTGGCGTTATTATCAACCTCATTTTACAAATGAGGGACTTGATGCTCAGAGAGGTTATGTAGTTTCTCAAGACTATTTATCTGACATGTGGCAAAACCAGAATTTTATCTTAGGTATTTAGATATCAAAGCTTTCCTTAGATATTTAGAGCCACTGTGTTCTAAAACAGAGGTTCAAAAATGTGATTCTAAGAACAGCAGCGTCAGCACCACTAAGGAGCTTGATATTCATGCAGTTTCTTAGGCCTATCTCATATCCACTGAATCAAAAACTCCTTGGGCTCAGTAATCTGTTTAAATAAATCAGTTGATTCTCATGTAAGTTAGAGCTTTATAATTATAACTCTAAAGCTTTCTTCTCTCTATATAAATATCTAATATTAATTCCATGAATACTTTAAAAAAGAATTTTCTTTTTATTTATTTAGTTTTATAGATGGGGTCTTGCTCTGTCACCCAGGCTAGAGTGAAATGATGTCATCATAGCTCACTAAAGCCTGAAACTTCTGAGTTCAAGCAGTCCTCTCACTTCAGCCTCCCAGGTTGCTGGGACAATGGGTGCATACTACCACATTTAGCTAACTTTTTCTTATTTTTTGTAGAGATGGGGTCATGCTGTATTACCCATGCAAGTCTTATACTCTCGGACTCAAGAAATTCTACCACCTCAGCCCTCAAAGTGCTGGGATTATGGGCATGAGTCACTGTGTCTAATTCTGTGAATATTGATAGTAAGAAAGACCTTACTTAAAAAGAGCATGTTTATTAAATACGAATTTATTAAAATGCAGATTGCCATATATATACATCTTGGCAAAAAATAAGAAAAAAAAAATACCACAAAGAAAAATCCTCTACAAACCTGCATCAGATGAAGCTTCTAGCTCAACAGGAGACAGAGAAATGTGGTTAAATGACACCAGGTGATATTCCACAGAATTAATGACCTGTTTCTTCAACAGAAAAATTACAATAAAAAATACATAAATTAGAAACATATAATTAAATGGAATTTAAGAGATTAACAAAATGCAGTGTTTGGACCTTATTTGGATTTTTAAAAAACTTTATTCAAATTAATATGAGGGTACAATATTTAGGTTACATTGTTCACACTTCCAGGGCAGAGTTCCATTTGTAGAAGAGCCCCTCACCCAGAAAGCGTGTTATACACCCTCACAATGTGCACATTAGGTGAGAGCCTGCCTCATGCCCTCCCTCTCTCTGCCATACGTCCTCCCCTCTTCTCCCTCCCGCTTCCCTCTAACCTTGAACTGGATATTAATGCAGTCTCTTAGGCCTATCTCGTATCCACTGAATCAAAAACTCTTTGCGCTCAGTAATCTGTCTAAATAAATCTCAATTGATTCTCATGTAAGTTAGAGTTTTACAGTCACAACTCTAAAGCTTTTGTCTCTCCATATAAATAACAGTGTTTTATTATTCTTAGGAACATGTAATTGTTTATATATTGATTTCATATTAGTATGGAGTACATTGAATATTTATCTTTCCATTCTTGGCAATACTTTACTAAGAAGAATGTATTTCAACTTCATCCAGGTGAATGTAAAAGATGTAAAGTCTCCATCCTTTTTAATGGCTGCATAATATTCCATAGTGTACATATACCACAGTTTCTTGATCCATTCATGGGTTGATGGGCACTTAGGTTGCTTCCACAACTTGGCAATTATGAATTAAGCTGCAATAAACATCCTAGTGCAAATGTTTTTCTGGCAAAATGATTTATGTTCTGGATAGATACCTAGCAGTGGGATTATAGGGTCAAATGGAAGGTCTACATTTAGATCTTTGAAATTCGCCATACTTCTCTTCAAAAGGGCTGTATTAGTTTGCAATCCTACCAGCAGTGTAGAAGTATTCCTTTCTCTCCACATCCACGCCAGCACCTTGTTTGGATCTTGATTAAAACAAAATAAATAATATAAACATTTGATGGGACAATGAACTATTTAAATATTGGTTGGGGCTCAGTGTCCGTAGCTTAGTGGTTAGGGTGCCAGCCACATAACTGGGGCTGGTAGGTGTGAACCTGGCCTGGGCTGGTGGGTTTGAACCTGGCCCCGGCCTGCTAAACAATAATGACAACTACAACAACAACAAAAAAATAGCTGGGTGTTGTGCAAGGTGCCTGTAGTCCTAGCTACTTGAGAGGCTGAGGCAAGAGAATCACTTAAACCTATGAGTTGGAGGTTGTTGTGAGTTGTGATGCCTCGGCACTCTACCAAGAGTGACGTAGTAAGACTCTGTCTCAAAAAAAAAAAAGAAAAAAAAAAAAAGAAAAAGAAAAGCTGGTTGTACATTTGATGATGATAAGAAATTAAGGTTAATTTTTTATTATAGATTAATATGAGGGTACAAACAATTAGGTCACATTGTTTACTTTTGTTAGGTAGAGTCCAACTTGTAGTTGAGCCCTTCACCCAGGAGGTGTGCCCCTTACATTGTGCCTGTTGGGTGAGAGCTTACCAATCCCTCTGCCTCCTCCTTCCTCTCCCCCACTTGAATTTAATTGTATTTTTCCCTCATGTGGGAATATAGTTCTTCACTGGTTGGTTTCACATTAGCATTGAGTACATTGGATACCTGCTTTTCCATTCTTGTGATACTTTATTTAGGAAAGTATTCTTTAACTCCATCCAGATTAATACAAAAGATGTAAAGTCTTCATCATTTTTGTGTGTGTGTGTGTGTGTGGCTAAATAGTATTTCATGGCATACATATACCACAGTTTATTGATCCATTCATGCTGATGGGCACTTGGGTTGATAATGTTAATTTTTATTTTTTATTTTTTTTTGAGATAGTCTCACTATGTTGCCCTCAGTAGAGTGATAAGGCGTCACAGCTCACAACAATCTCAAACTCTTGGGCTTAAGCGATTCTCTTGCCTCAGCTTCCCAAGTAGCTGGGACTACAGGCACCCGCCACAACGCCTGGCTATTTTTTTGTTGCAGTTGTCATTGATGTTTAGCTAGCCCAGGCCAGGTTTGAACCTGTCACTCTCAGTGTATGTGATCTGTGCCATAACCACTGTGCTATGGGCACCGAGCCAGATAATGTTAATTTTTAAAGCTATGCTAATGGTATTGTGTGTGTGTTTAAGTTCTTATTTCTTCAGACAAACATACCATTTACTAAAATAAAAGTTCCTGGGGTCAAGTTACTAGATTTAGTGAACATTGTGCTGTGGTTGCCTCCCTAACACATTCTCCCCTCTCCTGGTATCTACCCAGATTTTTGTTGAGTGTTTATATCCCTCAACCCTGCATAGACCAAACAGGAGGTTGTGTAACTCAGACTTAATTTAGCTCAATCCCAAGCCCTACCTACAATTTCTAGTTTGAAAATGAGCCAATTAGGAAGGAAAAAAGTTTTCTGGAGACTTCTGGGACAGAAATTTCTTGGCTTTTCTGAGAAAACTTCAGGAAGCATCCCAAACTTGCTTTTCTAGGACACAGATGTGGCAGCCGGTTCCTAAGATGGTGTCTTGGTTTCCATGGCCTCATGTAGTCTCCTAACATTGAATCAGGGCTGACCCTGTGTATAATAGAACACTGTGAGAGTGATGGAGGTGATTTTTGCAGCCAAAAGGCAATATACATTTCTTTGTGCTTTCCTGGATTTCTTGCTCTGGGGAAAACCAGCCACTGTCATGATGATCCTTATAGCCTGATGGAGAAAACCACATGGACAGGAACCAACTTGCCAGCATCAGCCTATCAGCCATGTGAGTGAACTACCTAGAAAGGTCTTCAGCTTCTGCAACTTCAACATCTGGTTGCAACCTCATGAGAGAGGCACATAACTGGACTCCAACATCCAAGCCAGTCTGGAATTCCACACCCAAAATTAACTGCAAGAGACACTAATAGATAATCATTGTTGTTTTGAGGCACCAGATTTGGTATAATTTGTCTCAGAGAAATATGTAATGAATACAATAATGATAAAAGCTGTAGCCTAGAGAGTTGTGAGTAGGTATCTTATGGCCATGGGAGGGAGCCAACTTGGGGTGGAACTTATATTTTATAAAGTAAGGCAGAGAGACTGGAAAGAAATCTATTCCTCATTGTCACCAAGGAAGCCCATCTCGCTTCTGTACTTTCCAGGTCATGAGCAAGAACTCTCTTTTGCTGTTGAAGCTATTTGGAGTTTGTTACTTTTCACTGTCTCATTGAAACAGGAAATATGAGATTTTTGATGGTACAAGAAGATTACAGGGAGAATATAAGAATAAACAAAAAGAGTAATAGGTGAGTGAAAAGATGAACCTGAACGGGTGTGCTATTGTATTTGTTTCCCAGGGCTGCTGTAACAAAATACCATAAACTGGGTGATTTAACACAAGGAAATTTTATACTCTCATAGTTCTAGAAGCCAGAAGTCCAAACTCAAGACATCAGCAGGGGAAGAGTCTGTTCCTTACCTCCCTCCTCCCTTCTGTGGCTGCCCCAGTCCTTGGGGCTCCTTTGCATATAGATGCATCCATCCAGTCTCCCCCTCTGGCATTCGCATGGCCTTTTCCCCTGTGTGTCTTCACATGGCTTTCTGGTAAGGACTTTAGTCACTGGATTTAGGACCTGCCCTAATCCAGTGTACCTTCATCTTAGACAATGACTTCTGCAAAGACCCTATTTCCAAATAAAGTCACATTATGAGTTCTGGGTAGACAAGAATTTTGAGAGACACTACTCAACCCAGCACAGCTGTGTTTTATAGCGTTCATTCATTCAACAGAATCTTACAGAGTGCCTACTGTGTGTTGGACCCTGAGTGAGTCATTTGGTGTAGAGTGAGGAAAGGTGTGACATACTTCCTTATGCAGCTTACAGACCTTACAGTCCTGTACAGAAGACAGATATTAAGCAAATGGTTGCAAGTACAATAAAAATTACAAAGGAGGATGGACCCCTGTATCCAATGGTATCACACAAGGAGACCTACCACATATCTGAGATGAGGGTGGCAGTGGTGGTGGTGATTAAAAGATCCTCCATGTGGAAGGGATATCTTAGCTCAGACTAAGACAAAAATAAGGTATTAGCTAGGTGAAGAGTCTAGAGACAAGATTATTCCAAACCAGTGCTGTGTATGAGAATTTACATTTTTAATAAGCACTTTGGTAATGTTCATGTATGCTAATGCTGAGAACCCCTGCTCTGGGACCTTGTCTGACCAAAAATGTGACCCAATCCCCCCATCACCTACCCATAGGAAGACTACTCCCCACTGCTCTCATGTAGGCCTTTAGGACTGGACCTCCCTAACCATGGGGACACATGGGTCCCCTTGCCACCATTGTGCTGAATCAACCAAACATGTGCCTTATATCTGGATTAGATTTTTCTCCTCCTTCAGTGAGCATTTTCCAACTTTTCCCTGCTTCCAACCCTGTTCTATTTTCTGCTATACAGCAAGCCTATTGCTTTGCATTTCAGTTGATAATTCATTTGCCATTGAATTGCAGAAGGTCACCTTTCTCTTAAAAACATCTTAATTGTATGTTGCACTCATTCAATGTTTTATAGGGGGAAAGGTGTTGACTTTTTTTTTCATTTTCAATACTCATCTGCAGAAGAAGTTAAAAAAAAAAAAAAAAACCCAGTATCTTTCCTTTAGACTAAAAGGTGGAGTTAGTCCACAGTAACATTTCCCAAATATTACAACAGAAAAAAAACAAGATTTGGGGCTGTTTCTCAGTAAAACTCTAGTCAGTTCTTACCAGTTGGCTCCTTTGCAAGGTTGGTGAAACCGACATTTAAAGTGATATGATGGGAGATTTTAAAACATTCAGTAGTCTTGGTGGTCACTGAAATTCTGAAAGACCACATCCCCTTTATTTTACAGATGAAGGAAATTAAAACTGAAAAGGGAAGCATGGTAAATTACTTTTGTCAGGTAACTCAAAACTCCTATTATTCCTCAGAACTATTATTTTATTTTTAATGATTTTCGTTCTCCACCTCACTTTGCATGTGTAGCTATGCTAGTCCAGCCTCTTCAGGCTTCTTTTTAATTGTTACCACTTAACTTGTAACTAAACCCAGCACTCTCCTCACCCAGCAGTTCAGGTCTCAGAGAAATGAGGGTCACTGTGTGTCAGGGCTAGGCAACTGCCCTTACACCAGTGCTCTGGCTTCTGAGTCTTTTTCAAAGGTTATGCATGTCTTAGACATACAGAAAAGAAAAAAAAATATTTTAAAGCCATTTTCATTCGTTGTTTCCAGTCTAAAAATAGGGTGACAGAGGGATCGTGGGATAAGCAGCCGGAGCAGGGAAGAGTCGGTTGCCACAGTAACCAATGAGCCATTTCGCTGCATTTGCCTTGACTGTGTGATTTCTGGGAGGTTTTTTTCCCCTTTCCTTCTCTTGTGCGTGGGGATGGGGGTAGGTGGTGGGGGCATTTTTAGATTATATAATGTGGAACCAGATTCCTTACTTCCGGAGTCAACCAGTCTTCGTGAAATTGCTATTCCCTTTACTTCTCCCCACCTACTGCAAACAGCGTAGGTTTGGTTGGCTTTGCTGGGGACCAAGAGAAAAGATTAGGATCACACCCATCTCAGCATACAGTAGTACCTCTCTCGAACACTTCTCCAATTTTTGGCAACCTAGCTTCACAGAAATATTTCCTCCTGCTCCAATCAGGTACTTAAATACCCCAGACCCCAGGAACCCGCCAGGAGATCACTGGGGCTGTCTGTGTTCCAGAGGAAAGTGAGGCAGGGAAGTCACTCAGAAGCTGACCTGGTTCTCTGCTGTCACCTCAACCTCCATCCTCTCCCAGTCTGCAGACCCTGGGACCTGAATGCAGAGTGTAAAGGGCACTGGCTTTGAGGCCAACTGACTTGTTTAAATCCTGAGCCCATTGCCACCTTGGGCTAATATATATATATATATATATATATATATATATTTTTTTTTTTTTTTTTTTAATAGAGACAGAGTCTCTGTTTATGGCCCTTTGGTAGAGTGCGGTGGTATCACACAGCTCACAGCAACCTCCAGCTCCTGGGCTTAAGTGATTCTCTTGCCTCAGCCTCCTGAGTAGCTGGGACTACAGGCGCCCGCCACAACGCCCAGCGATTTTTTTTGTTGCAGTTTGGCTGGGGCTGGGTTTGAACCCGCCACCCTCTGCATATGGGGCCGGCGCCCTACTCACTGAGCCACAGGCGCCGCCAAGGGCTAATAGATATTTAACAACATTTTTGAGCCCTGTAAGAGATGACAAGTGCAGAGCAGTCAGCAGTGTCTGGCAGAAATGAAGCACTGAATAAACATTCCCTATTGGTCACCTTCTTTACTTTTTACCGGCTTTCATAGGCTTCTGGTTGACCTTTGCAGGCTTACTCCTAGACAGCATTTTGAAAGACCTGATTTTAGGGTCAGCCTCTCCTGCATCTGTCTTGATCTCTTTTTCTCTCCACAGTCTTCATTCGCCTCATTGGTTCCCTCATGTCTTCATGTGGCGTATCTCTATACTTCAGACCTTTCCTGGCTCCTTTTCTTCAAAATACATCTATTCTATCCCATTCAAGAAGAGCCCAGTAGGTGCCTGGATAGTTAATCAGGTTTACATCAAAATGTGAAAATGTAATCAAGGGCTCTAAGTGGGCTAAAATGACTAATGAAAAGCTGCAATCATTACTGCTTATTAGGGCGAAGAGGTATGAATGAGAAGCTGAAAGGGAATGTATTAGTTTTAGTTGGAGTGGTGGAAATCCAGCCTGAACTCACCTAAGCAAGAAAGGGAATATATTACCTAAAGTAAGTGGTAAGTTCAGGAGTGGAGCAATCCACAAGGATCCAAGAGGTTCAGCAGACAGCATCAGGACTCTTTCTGTTTGCTATAGTTTCAGTATTTGATCATGCAGATCTTATCTTCATTTTTGATCTTCAGTGGTGGTGGTAGGGCCTAATGGGAAGAGTTTGAGCCATGGTGGTGGATCCCTCGGGAAGGGCTCAGTGCCACCCTCACGGCAACGAGTTGTAGCTCTATTAGTTCCCACGAGAGACGGTTGTTAAAAAGAGCCTGCCCCCCCACCCCCCACCCCTCTGTCTTGCTGCTTCTCTCAGTGATTTCTGCCCAGGCAGGCTCCTTCCTTTTCTGCTGCTGTGAGCGGAAGCAGCCTACAGCCCTCACCAGAAACAGATGCTGGTCCTGTGCTTCTTATACAGCTTATAGAACTGTGAGCCAAATAACCCTCTTTGTAAGTTACCCAGCCTCAGGTGTTCCTTTACAGCAACATGAACAGATCAAGACAATGTTTCTTAATTCTGCTCATCTCTGAGTGGCTTTATCCTTGTTTACTACAGGTAGCCTTTCTGCAAACTAGTAGCATGGTCTCGGATTTACATCTTTCCAGCTTCTATGACCCAAGAGGCAAGAATCCTTCTTTTCTAACCGCAGATTGGAAAATCCCAGGCAAAGGCTGTGATTAGTATGGTTTGGGTCTTGTGCTGACCCTGAATCTCCTTTGTCCAGGAGAGTGGGATCCTTTCATTGACCATGTTATGTCTCATGTCTGGCAGAATGCAGTTGCAAGAAATAATACAGAAAAAAACCTGTGTACCTTTTGCCTAGTTTTCCTTACCAGTAGCATCCTACAAAGCAATAGTACAATATGACTACCGGGATATTGACATCAATACATATGGTCAAGATACAGAACATTTCATCATTGCAAGACCCTTCCTGTTGCCCTTTTATAACTACACTTACTTCCCTCTGCCTCATCTCCTCCTTAATCCTTGGGATCCACTAACCTATTCTTTGTTTCTATGATTTGTCATTTCAAGAATGTTACATAAATGGAATTATACACTGTGTAACCCTTTAGGATTTTATTATTATTATTCAGCATGATTCTCTGGAGAATTACATATACCAATAATTTGTTCCTTTTTATTGCTGATTAGTATTTATTTCCCATTTGGGGCTATTATAAACAAAGCTAAATAAACATTCATGAAAAACTTTTGTGTGAACCTGTTATTTATGTGGTATAAATATCCAGGGTTGAAATTGCATGGGCCATATGGTTTTTGCATGTTGAGGCTTTGTGACTATTATGTTAGAGACTATATCTCTGTTGGATGTGAAGTTTGCAAATATTTTCTTCCTGCTTATAACTTGTAATTTCATTCTTTTAATTGGATCTTTCTTAAAGCAATAGTTTTTAATTCTGATGAAGTCAAATTTATCAATTTTTCTCTGTAGTGGATTGTGCTTTTGGTGTCAAGTGCAAGAACACTTTGTCTATGTTTTGCATTTAAGTCTGTTAGCCATTTTGAATTTATTTTGGCATGAGGATTGAGATTTAGGTTCAGGTTTATTGTCATCATTATTATTATCATTGTTATTTGACTGTGGATGTCTAATTGTTTCAGCATTGTTTATTGGAAAAGCTATCTTTACTCCATTGCATTGTTTATGCATCTTCATCAAGAATCTGCGGGGCATATTTGTGTGGGTCTGTGTTCTCTATTCTGTTCCACTGATCTATGCATCCAACTCTCTGACAATACCACACTGTCTTGATTACTGTGTCTATACAAGAAATGCTGAAATCAGGTGAACTGATTTCTTCCACTATATTCTTTTTTTCCAAAATTGTTTTATCTATTCTAATTCCTCTGTCTTTCCATATGCTATATCTTAGAATAGTTTTTCTATACCTACCAAAAAATCTTGCCAGAATTCTAGAAGAAATTGCATTAAAATTGCATATTACCTTGGAAAAAATTAACAACTTTAATATGTTGAGATTTTTAATTCAGGAGCATAATATTTGTCTCTATTTATTTAGGCCTTTATTTCATCAGTGTGTTTTAGGTTTCAGCATGTAAGTTCTGCACATATTTTGTTAGATCTAAACCTAAGTATTTATTTATTTATTTATTTTTTTTAGCAATGGTAAAAATGGTAAAACACGATGGTAAATTGTGTTTTTCAGTTTGGTATTCATGTGTTCATTTTTAGTATCTATTTATACAACTGAATTTTGTATGTCTATCTTGTATCTTATGACCTTGGTAAATTCAACTCATGTTAGGTGGATTTTGAAAAAAATTTCGTGAGATTTTTCTATGTGCACAATCACATCCTTTACAAATATGGACAGTTCCCCCCCCTTCTTTTTTGATCTGTCAGCCTTTTATTTCTCTTTCTTGTCTTATTGCACTGGCTAGAATATCAAGAATTCTGTTAAAGAAGAGCAGTGAGGGTGGTCATACTTGCCTTGTTCTTGATTTTAGTGGGAAAGTATTCAGTCTTTCACCATTAACTGTAATGTTAGTTGAAATTCGTTTTGTAAATTCTCTTTATCCTATTGAAGAAGATCCTCTATATTCCATATTTTTGAGAATTTGATCATCTCACCTTGTGGCATCCTGTGCCACCCCACCTCCAGAATCTCACTCTGTCATCTGGACTGGAGTGCTGTGGCACCAGTCTAGCTCACTGCAATTTCAAACTTCTGGGTTCAATTGACCCTTCTGCCTCAGCCTCCTAAGTAGCTGGGAATATACATGCCACTATACTTGGCTAAGTTTTTCTATTTTTAATAGAGATGAGTGCTCATTCTTGCTTGGACTAGTCTCAAACTCTTGGTCTCAAGCTAGGCTCAACCTCCTAGGGGGCTAGGATTATAGGTGAGGGCCACCATGCCTGGACTATATTGGATAATTTCTGTTGTTTTATGTCAACTTCACTGATTTTTTTTTTTTTGAGACAGAGCCTCAAGCTTTTGCCCTGGGTAGAGTGCCATAGCATTACAGCTCACAGCAACCTCCAACTCCTGGGCTTAAATGATTCTCTTGCCTCAGCCTCCCAAGTAGCTGGGACTACAGGTGCCCACCACAACACCCGGCTATTTTTTGGTTGCAGCCGTCATTGTTGTTTGGTGGGCCTGGGCTGGATTTGAACCTGCCAGCTCAGGTGTACGTGGCTGGTGCCTTAGCCAGTTGAGACACAGGTGCCAAGCTGTCTGATTTTTTTTTTTTCTATGTTCCATTCTACATTTGAGTCTATACATTGAAAAAAAAATTTTTTTTTTGAGACAGAGTCTTACTATGTCACCGTGGGTAGAGTGCCGTGGCATCACAGCTCATAACAACCTCAAACTCTTTTGGCTTAAGCAATTCTCTTGCCTCAGCCTCCCAAGTAGTTGGGACTATAGGCACCCACCATATGCCTGGTTTAAAAAGTTTGGTTATTGTATTTTAATTTCTAAAATATCTATTTGGTTCTTTCTTATGTTTTCTATTTCTTTGTTGAGACTTTCTATTTCTTTACAGAAGATTAAAAATTTTTAATTTATTTTAAACATAATTGCTCATTAAAAGATTTTTATAACAGCTACTTTAAAATCTTTATCAAATAATTTTAACGTCCCTGTCATCCACTGACATCTATTGAGTGTCTTTTCTCATTCAGTTTAAGATCTTCCTGCTTCTTGTTATGGCAAATACTTATCAGTTGAAATCTGGACATTTTGGGTATCATATTATAAGATGCTGGATCTTATTTAAACATCTTATTTCAGATGGCTTTCTCTGATACTGCTCTAGCAGGGAAAAGGGGGGTTGCCACTTCATTACTGCTAAGTGGGGAAGAAGTCCAAGCTCCTTACATTGTCTGACTCAAAGAAGCGGGTGGTTTTCAACCTTCTAGTAAATATGAAAGTGCTGAGTTCCTACTTGTCCTTCTCTGACACCATCCTGGGAAGTTGGGATGCCTCATTATAGCCCAGTGATTGTAGAACTTCCCACCTATCCATATCTGGTGTGGATGGGTATGAGGTAGCTGTAGCCTTTCTCTATGGTGTTTGGTTGAAGTTGAACAATTTTGTCTTAAAATTTCATGTCTTGCTTGTCTACTTCTTTTCTGGCTTTTTTATCAAACAGAGCAGACATTTACTAGAGCTTATTATGTCTGCATCTATTGGTGTTTCAAGATTTTTCAATTCCGAGTCTGTAGTATATGAGGCAAAACCCAGGAAACTCATCACTGTGATTTCCATTAGGTCCCAAAGCCCCTAGCTGATCTGTCTTTTTCTCTCCACCGTTCAATGTCTTCTTATGTATGTTTTATACACAATGAAGGGAGGTTTTAGTTGTGCTTTGAAATAGGAATAGGGAAAAGTATGTGTTCTTCATCTTCTCTGAAGCAGAAGTCCTCAACATTCCTTTGATTAATGAGAGAAGTGAGGTGAAGAGAGGTTAAGCGAATGAGTAGACCAGCTATGTTCAGACAAAGGTAGACTAAATACCCAACCTCCTATTCCATTTTTTTGCTTGTTTTTCCTTTCTGTGACACCCAAATTTTCACCCAACAAATGCAGGTGGAATCTTTCCATAACTCTGTGCTCATCAAATTCTGGATTCTTAAGGGGACTGAATGATGAAATGATTCATGATTTAATGTAACAGCAAATTCCCCCTTAGTTAGAAATAGTGATTACTAATGATTTACTGTCCATTTAAAAAGAAGAGACATGTGAGAATAAACCCCAAATGCCATATCTGGAAATAATATACTTCTTCACTATGAAATTTGATTTCAGACTTATACCCTGCAAACAGCCTTTTCAGACTGGCCCTTCCTGTGATATGGCCACTCATTGTTCTTCACTTTTCTCATATTTCTGATTTCAGTGATCTCTATGATGTATTATATTAATCCTATCTCTTTCTCTCTCCCCTTCTCCTTCCCCAGGACCCTACCTCCTCCTCCCACTTTGTCTGTAGTAGAACAAAAAGGTCCTGTGGTATCTGAGTATGTTTAGAGCCAGGTCAAGCAGGAAGAAAGCAGTGATTTTTCTTTCTCTAAGTAAGGGTGGGCTCCTTCATTCATAGGATTGTTGGTCCACAAACCTGGGACTGCTGGTGTAAATATTTGTAGCAATTGCAGTTAGAAGAAAATTTGTCCCTTAATAGCAAGACCCATATTGATTTTTTTTCCAACAAAATATAGAGAAGAATGTTGAATAGTGTCCATCACCATCTTCATTTATAAGTAACCTTTATGAACAAATATTCGTCTGAGAAAGACTGCCCCATCTGGTGTTGGCCTGAGCAAGCTTGATTTTCTCCTTGACTAGGAACACATTTACCTTGGTTATTTGCATTTTCCTTTCTGCAGCAGTTCACTGTTCTTTAAATTTAGCTGTGAAAGTTGGAGTGACCAGAAGCTTGATTCTAGGCTCTTGACTGTCCTCTGTATTTATAGTCTCTCTCTGTGTCATCATATCTAGTTTAACTGCTTTATATAATGTCTATATTCTAATGACTTTCATGTTTATATCCTTAGACCCCAAATCTTTCCTGAGCTCCATACTCATATACGTAGGTTCTGACCCTCATTCCTCTCACCCTATTCTAACCATTAGCAAGTCTTATCAGTACTACCACCAAAACACCCCTGAACACATTTTCTTTTTCATTTTGGCCACCATCACAATGGTCAAATCTAGCACAATCTTTTGACTCAATAACTTTGATAGTTTTCTCTAAATCATTTCCTGGCTGCTCTGTTCTTATATGCTCATCAATTCTCCATTGCCAACTGGCGTGGTCTTCAAAATAAATACCAGATGTCACTCTCCTTCTTATTGTGCTTAGAATAAAATGCAATTTTAAAATAATGTACTACCAGGTTCTGCATAATGTAGCCCATGCCTGCTTCTCTTAATTCCTCTCTTCCTCCTTGGCCACTATACTCAGCTTATGTGGATCTTCCATTTGCTCCTTAATGTGTTAATATTGTATCAATGTTTGGAGCTTTAGCCCTTACTGGCTTTTCCAGATCTCAGTTCAATGTGCACTTCCCCAGTGCAATGGTTAGTTTATATGTCAGCCTGGCTAGGCTATAGTGCTCATTTGAATTTAAGTCAAGTCAATAATGTGAATGGGCCTCATATCATAAGTTGAAAGTGTTTAAGAGAAAAACTGAGGTTTTCCTGAGGAAGAAGAAATTCTGCTTCAAGCCTATCACATTAAATCTTGCCCAAGAATTCTACTCTGTTGGCCTGCCTGGTAGATTTTGGACTTGCCAGCCCCCATAATCACACCACCCAATTCCTTGAAATAAATCTTTTTATATAGAAATATTTATGTGTACATAATGTATAAATATATATAATACACACATTATATATATATATTTACATATACTATGTTTATACTATGTATGTGTGCATATGTTATTTAATATATTATATAACATTGTATGTCTTATTGATCTGTTTCTCTGAAAACTCTGATATTCAGGATTAGGTCATATCTGACTTCCTACTCTCTGTTAGGCCCTCTTTATGTCATTTTCTAGCATATAGTCCTGTGTTTTGAGTTTTCATATCACTTGTCTCTCTTACAACCTTTCTTGAAAATTTGCTTGTTTATCTATTGCTTAACACTCACCTTTTTTTTTTTTTTTCCTTTTTTAACAAGGAACGTAAAATCAGTGGCACCTTGTCTGCTGTATTCACCTTTTTATATCCAGCACCTTCTCAATCACTGCTGTCAGTCAATGAATGCTGTGCTGCTCCCTTCCCCAGAAGTTCTGGTCCCCTATTTCCTACCTTGACCTAGGCCCTACCCCAGGCAGGGTATCCTGGACTATCCTGGTATTATAAGATGTGAACATGGGACTCTTTTATTGTCTGTTTCACCTGATACCTGAAAAAGTAGGTTAATAATAAGGTCTGAAAACAGTAGGTCAAAAGTTTCTCCATGTTCTAAAATGAGGTGTGGAGTCACCCAAGCAAGGGTCTAAGAACCAGGGCTGCATACCTTAACAGGCCTCCCATCGCTCCAGCAGGGAGGAGTGAGGGTGCTTCCTCTCTACTCAAGGGTCATTAGGAGGCTTTGGTGGAAACACCATTGTAGCCTCTGCCTCCTGCTTGTGAAGCATAAATGTCAGTGTCTGTAGTTGGAGCTGCTTGTGAAGCTGGCAGGGCAAGGAGAGGTGGTCCATGGGAGAGGCTGGTGGAATTGGGGCAGAGTTTGTCAGAGCACAAGGATGAGAGTGCTTTCTGTGGATTGTATGTGTACCAGATGTGGGCCTTGCTGAGGGAGAAAGCTGCCCAGGGGGTTTTGTTTTATATTGCTTGAGAAGACCACCCAGAAGGGGTGGGAAACTACAGCAGAAAGTGTGACATCAGATGTCCAAATACTGAAGGAGGAAATTTTAGTGACCATCTGAGGAGACGGATTTCTTGCTTCATGGGCGCACCTCTCATGTGCTCATGAAAATGCCACTGTGAAAAATGTCTTGTTGGTCCCAGAGGGCACCACACCAACAAACAGCAATACCAGTCAAACCAGGCCTTCCCTATTTATGGTGCAGCCCACAGGGCAGGCTCTGGTAACCGATGGGGCCCTGCATCTCAGTGGCTTTGTTCATGTTTTCATAAAGTCTGTGCAGGTGAAGTTGCTCTTCTTCATCCCATGGCAGAGGAAGGTATGGGTGAAGGAGGCAACTGGTATCTCAACTGCCTTGACCTGGAAGTGATGTGCCACTTCCACTGACAGTTACTGGCCAAAAAAAGTCACCTGGCCCAAACTGTTAGGACATCTAAAGACAGGGAGAGAAAGCCCATGGAAGGTGTGATGAGTACCCCTGTGGCCTACTGCCTCTGCTCTTTCCTTTTTCTTCTCATCCTTGGATGCAGGACCAATATTTAGCCTGTACATAGCAGTGTAGTCATACTGGTTGTTCAATTCTTTTCACTCTAGGTAATGGATATGAGGTGGTCCTTGTGCTATTCTTTCTACTTTTACATGTGTTTGAAGTGTTCAATTTTGACCATTATGCAGGACTAGTTTTTGTTTTTATAAATTGTCTCTTGAGGACTTAATATGTTTTAGAGCTCTTACACACACTTTTTTGTTAAGTCTTCACAACCTGTGAAGTATAAGCACTGTTAGTGTCACCAGTTTAGAGACAAGGATAATAAAACACAGAGAGATGAAGTAACTTAGTCAAGAATGTAGACCTGATACAATCAATTGCAATTGCCTATTAGATATTTGTCAATTAGGAGAGGAGCTCTGTGGGTGAAGGGCTCACTTCTTATTCATTTTAGTCCTTTTACCATCTAGTCCAGGGTTTGAATAAGAAAATAAGAATGCAGTAAGTGGTAGGAATAGTCATCTTAATTACTGAAGTGGAAGTATAGTGTGAACTGAAGTTATTTAAGAGACTGAAGACATTTTGATTATTTAGGTGAGATTGGAAAAGTCATGGGATGTGTCCTCAACTTTCCCCAGAGGTATGGGCAGGAAGGAACTGGGCCTCACTGATCTGAGCAGAGTAGAGACTTATTTTCCACTTCACCCTTTAGGTCCCACTTGTTCCCCACAGAAACAGCACTCATTTGGGAGATAATTTTGTAGTACTCAGCATGAATGCCACTACTTCCTGGAGGCCTTCCAGAGCACTAGAACTCCAGGTCCCACTTGTAGTCTCAGGCCCAGCCTTTGCTAGTCTTTTTTATAGCTCTTACTACAATTTAAAAATTTTTTATTTACCTACAAAAACTTCTCCCCAACTAGAATGTGAACTCTAGGAGGCAGCAACTATGTCTAATTTCTTTACTGTACTATGCCCAACCCATAATAGTGATTAACACATATCATATGATCAAGAATGTTTATTTCCATATGTACACCATGGAATATTATGCAGCCTTAAAAAAGATGGAGACTTTACCTCTTTTATGTTTACATGATGAAGCTGGAACATATTCTTCTTAGTAAAGTATCACAAGAATGGGAAAAAAAGTATCCAATGTAGTCAGTACTATTATGAACCCAAGATATAATCACCCACACTTTCATATGAAAGATAAAACACAGCTATAGACCAGGATGAAGAAGAGAAGAAGAGGGTGAGGCCAGGTGGAGGGAGGGTAATCGGGGAGACCTCACCTATGGTGCATATTGCAAAGGTACATATCAAATCTATTAAGAGTAGAGTATAAATGTCTTAAAACAATAATTAAGTGAGGTGAAGGCTATGTAAGCATTCCAAATTGTATATAAAATCATCACATTATATTCCATAAATGCATTAATGTGCACAGTTATGATTTAATAAAAAAAACTGTTAAGAGGAAAAAAAAAAAAGGAATGTTTGTTTAGTGAATAAATGAACAAATGATGGAGGCCCAGCCCTCATGCCATCTCCCTTTCCTATACTCTGGGGCCTGTTTACAAGTGGCTTGGATGGAGCTGGAGACAGGAAAGTAGCAGGAGGCTTCTGATTCAAATGCCTGCAGAGAGAGATGTGGGTGTATGAGTGGACAAGCTATATGGTGCTCTTTGTCCAACACAAGGTTATGCTGCATCTATATTCATGGTTCTTTTATGAAGGTGGAGTGAGGGAGTTTAACCTAGGAAACTTCCTATCAATTATAGTTACATTTTGGTAGGGAAATGTGCTCTGAGCTTTAAACCACAACTTTAAATAGGACCTTTAGAATAGCTGTTTTATAGTTAGGCCCTGCTGCTATACAATGTTCATCTCTTGTTATGAACTCGAATATTGTCTACCTGCCAGATATTGTTGGAAATATGGAATAAAAGCCACAGTTTCCTCCTTTAAGGAATATACAATATAAGAAAAAAAGGTTTACATTGTCCATCCATCTTCTGCAAAAAAATTGAAAATAAATTATTTCTCACTCACAACTTTATGCATTTCCATTCTTGGGAGAGACCTGAAAGGAATGATAATTTAGAGTTATTCTTAATTCTTATATCTTTTATAGAGAACCCAACAAGGCAATGAGGATCAGAGTATCATTTAAATGAAATTTGACTTTCTTACTTTAAAATTTTATAATAGTTCTCCTCTTATTCCGCCTTCTAGTATCTGTATAATTTGGTTAGGTGGTATATATCCTTCACAACTGTGTACTCTGGTGAATTTAACCTTGTGCTACACCTGGTGTAGCACATGTCTATTTTTCCTTTGTAGTCTGACATTTTGTGCTACAGAGTAATAGCTCATAGATTTTCATGCCCTTCCATCCCACATACAGTCTCCCTGAGGCTTGAGCCACAACAGACCTTCAATCACTATTAATTAAAACAAAAGGACTGTTCTTTCTTTTCCCTGAGACACCTTTTGCAGACTATCTGACTCTTATTATCATCATTGTGAAAGAGGCAAAGTCTGTCCTGTATGCACTCCAACTGTCATCAAAGGTAGCAGTTGTCACGAAAACAGAAAATGCTCCCATGTCTTTTCTTTGAGAACCTACTGATAATTCCATATGTAGTTATGGTTAAAAAAAAAAAAGAATTTCATAATATTTTGGGCAAAAGATAATTTCTTTCTTTCTTTTTTTTTTTTTTTTGAGATAGAGTCTCAATTTGTTGCCCTTGGTAGAGTGCTATGAAATCATAGCTCACAGCAACCTCAAACTCTTGGGCTTAAGCAATTCTCTTGCCCCAGCCTCCTAAGTAGCTGGGACTACAGGAACACACCACAATGCCCGGCTATTTTTTGGTTGCAGTTGTCATTGTTGTTTTAGTAAGCCTGGGCTGAGCTCAAACCAGCCAGCCTCGATGTATGTGGCTGGCACCCTACTCACTGAGCTACAAGTGCCGAGCCAAAAAGATAATTTCTTTTCAGCTTTTTAGGATAAGATAGGAATCACAAGCAAGGGGCTAATTTTTAGTGACAAAAGTAGATGCTGTTCCAATGCCATTTTTGTTATCCTAGGAAGTCTTAGTTAGGGAGGAAGTGACATAGTTTTATAGATACTTTTCATGGAAATTTTATTGCTTTGATTTAAGTTTAGAGATAGACATTTTCTAATTGTTTCCAAATTTAGTTGGGGCCCCATTTTGTGTTCAGAAGGCCTCTGTTAGTGGACTAAGTGTTGATGCATCTCTCCTTCCCTCATTTCGTGTGGTGAAAGCCTATCCCTGAATGTGATGGTATCTGGAGGAGGCCTTTGGGTGGTAAACAGGTTTAGATGCGGTCATAACCCCATAAATGGGGTCCTTTTGATGGGATTAGTACCCCTATCTGAAGAGACTGGAAAATTTTCTCTCTCTCTCTCTCTCTACCATGTGAGGATAAAGCAAGAAGGAGGCTGTCTGCAAATCAGGAAAATAGGCCTGACAGTGTTGGTTCTCTGACCTCAGGCTTGCTGTCTGTTGTCGAAGTGGCCAGTCTCTATGGTGTTGTGTTAAAGCTGCCTGAGCTAAGACAGCCTCTGTGTACTAACCAACTGGATAATCCCAGAGTTAATATTTGCTTCCCATTGTTGTGAGAGTCTGTATTACCCCAAACTCAGGGGTTTCAAACAATAATCATTCACTTTCCATGAGTCTAGTCAGTTCTGCTGCTCTCAGCTGTTTCCCTCCCATGTCAGGTAGTGAGCTGGGCCACAGGATGCTCACAGCAGGATACTTTAGGTATGTTCTCATAGCAATGGCAGAAGCACAAGGGTAAGAGTCTGCTTTGACTTTCTGCAAGATGTCATGTCTGCTGCTATTCATTAGCTAGAGCAGGCCACATGGCTGAACCTTGAGAAAGGCAGAGTTCCCTGGCAAAGTGGCATTGATCGATGCAGAGGAGGTGAAACACTGGGGGCATCAATGTACCAAATTACTCTCAGTCATCATCACATCCCTCACACTGAAGGAAAAACAAACTTCGAGGCTTGACTTGACTTCTCTGTGGAGGAAGGGGGATCACTCTGTGTGGTCTGCTCAGAAATCCTGTGCAATGTGGTAGGAAGAACAGGGGACTGAAGCCAGAAGACTTGGGTTAGAATCCAGCCTTTCCTGTAGACAGTAGAACATCCATAGTTGACCATCTCTTTAAGTCAACCTAATTTTCATAGACCAGACATGTACCACATGTACTAAGGCCTAATTCCTCATGTTGACCACTTTGGTATGTTGACCAGTTTGTTTGGGTGGTCAACTTACAGAGATTCTGCTATATTTGTGACTTTGGTCAACTACTTCACCTCCATAAAGCCCTTGTAAAAGGGGCTTAATAATACTTATGACAATTAATGTTATGTGTCAATTGCACCACAAGGTGCCAGATTAAACGTCATTTCTGGGTGCATCTGGGAGGGTGTTTCCAGATGAGATTAGCATTTGAATGAGTGGACTCAGTAAAGTAGATAGCCCTCCCCAGTGTAGGTGGAAAACATCCAGTCTGTTCAGGGCCCAAATAGGAACAAAAAAGTGGAGAGAGGAAAAGTTTGTCACTTTTGTTTCCTGTCTTCCTGCTGAAGATGGGACATTGGTCTTCTTCTGTCCTTAGACTGGGCTTTACACTATCATCTCCCCTGGTTCATAGGCCTTTGGATTCAGACTGGAATTATATAACCTTCTTTCCTGGGGCTATAGATTGCAGATGGAAAATTGGACTTTTTAGTTTTCATAATCAGGTGAATCAATTCTTGTGTGTGTGTGTGTGTGTGTGTGTGTGTGTGTGTTTGTTTTCTGTTTCTCTGGACAATCTTGGCTTAAAACTGACTTTGGTACCAAAAGTGATTATAGAGGAACAGTGTGTTAGGGATGAATTTTCGAGTTGGTTCTGAGTTTTCTCTAACTTAATTAAATTTAAAGATGGTAATGACTCTATTTCCAGTATGAGGAGAAATGACTCCACTGGATACTCCTAATCAACCACTTATAAGAAGCAAGAAGCTAGGTGACTATATATGACACTTTTAAGCATTTTTGAAAAACTAAGGGATATAATGATACTGGTTGGTTGCTTGTAATGTTCTTGGACAAGGTGGTAAAAGGAACTCAGGAATTCAAATTCCTTGACTGATGTATTCTCTGTCCCACATCATTTCAAGGATCAAATTCAATTATTAAAATATTTAATATCAGGGGAGTGAGAGTAAAATGGCAGCCGAGTAACAGCTTCCCTGCTACTGGGCACCGAAAGTCAGGGGAGATAAGACTCCAGGCATCTCTGGCTGGTGGGATCTGCCTATAATCATCTCTTTGAGGATACAGGGAGTCAGTGAGAGACTTCTGGACCCCAAAATGAGGACAAAAAAAGTGGAAAACTGGCAAGTAGTTGCATGTGTTCAATCAGTCTAATCCCGCTGGCAGCTGTAAGTACAGCAGCAGTGAGACTGCAAACTGGAAAGGCTTTACCTCTGAACTGTTTTGGTGTTTTTGGACTTGGCACTCAGTTGAACTGCCTTGGGGAGAGCTTGAGCAGGAGTGCAGAGAACTTTGGGTGTTGTCTAGGGCCTCAGACTGAGCCACTGAGCTAAGCTTTAAGATTGATGGAGAAATCAAATCATTTATGGATATACAAACATTGAGGAAATTTGCCACAAAACCAGCTCTTCAGGAAATTCTTCAACCTGTTCTACATACTGACCATCACAATGGATCAGCAGAAAAGTAAGAACTCAGAAATTAAAGAACAGAACCTAACTTGCACACTGATGCAAAAGATAAAACTAAGCAATGGACTCTCACAAAATAAGATGAATAAAATACTACCACACTTATCAATTATCTCAATAAATGTTAATGGCTTGAATTCCCCACTGAAGAGACATAGATTGGCTGACTGGATTAAAAAACACAAGTTATTCATTTGCTGTCTGCAAGAAACACACCTGGCTTCAAAAGACAAATTAAAACTTCGAGTCAAGGGTTGGAAGACAATTTTTCAGCCATATGTAATTCAGAAGAAAAGAGGAGTTGCAATCTTATTTTCAGATACATGTGGATTTAAAGCAACTAAGGTCAAAAAGGACAAAGATGGTCACTTTATATTGGTCAAGGGAAAAATACAACAAGAAGACGTTTCAATTCTAA
>CAUYPK010094293.1:0-10069 GCA_963574355.1 Loris lydekkerianus
TTTTTACCCTACCTTCTTCCCCTGCTACCCTTATTTACCCTTCACCTTTGGGCCCTGTATCCTTAAAAAAGGTTAGAGGCACTTAAATCAGGTCAAGGTCCAATATCATCGGCTCATTAACCAAGAATCTAACTATTATTCTTCACCGCCCTCCATAGCACCAGTGACGGGTAAGATTCCCAAAGCTGGGACAACCTAAGACAGGATATGGAGAGGCTGCACGGTGGATTACATTCATAGTACCCAAAGACTGGTAAGATCACTCTGTGTTCAGTCAACCTAAGACAGGGACCAAACCATTGATGTTTGTATCCCCATGATGGGTAAGACTGAAACTGCAAGAGCAGGCAACCTAAAACAGGGGCTATGTTTTTCCACCATACAAAAAACAAAAGAGGGAATTGTTGGGCCCTGCCATGTGCCTGAGGCCTAGTGCAACTTCCGGACCTGAATAGAAGTAGATTCATCGAGCTACTTCCACGTAGCAATGACTCAGCAAGGCCCGGCCTGAAACTGCCTCTACCTAGATACAGCCAACGTGGTACCATGCCACTGGCCCGACCCTGTCACGCACCTCATCCTCTGCCTTCTTTCCCCGCCCCTTCCCCACGCTCTACATAAGCAGCTGCTTGACAATAAAGTTGAGTTCCTGCTTTAAAAAAAAAAAAAAAAAAAATACTTGAGGAGATGAATATTCCAATTACCCTGGTTTGATTAACACACATCATAATACCTGTATCAAAATATCACATGTACCCTGTAAATACATATGTCCACAACTATCATGTACCCTTAATAATTAAAAATAAAATAATTTAAAAAATAAATAAATAAATAAAAATTAAATTAAATTAAAATTAAAAAAAAAAAAATCTAAGACTACATCCGTAAGGTGGTTATAAGCAATAACAAGATGATCATCTACTATTTATATGTTAATTCCAATCTTGTCAACTATTGTTATGTGATTGATCAAACTGTGGATTTCTTCAAAGTTTTGTTTCCTCCTGTATAAAGACTAAGGATAAGAACCTAAAACTAGAGCACTTGTAAATGAAAGCAAAGTTTAAGATGAATGAGTAAAGAAATTATAATAGAAAATTTAAAAAATAATAATAATAATAATAATAAAATAAAATTAGTCTAGCTCTCTATGTGGCCTCAGGCAGGTTATTTTTCCTCTTTAGGTGTGATGGTTAATTTTAGGTGTCAGTTTGACTAGATTATGTGATGCCTGATAGCTAGGAAAGCATTATTTTAGGGTGTATCTCTGAAGGTGTTTCCAGAGGAAATTGGTGTGTGAGTTGGTGGGGAAGTGGGGAGATCTGCCCTCTGCGTGAGCTGGCTCCCTGCCAGATGGAGCAAAAAGGCAGAGGACAGTGAACTCACTCACCCCTGAAGCTGGGACACCCTATTCTCCTACCCTTAGAGGTCAGATCTGCAGAGATAGATGATAGATAGAGACAGATAGAGAAGAAGATAGATAGACAGATAGATTGAGAGGCAGAGATCATGATAGACAGGCCTTTGGACTCTGGGACTTGCACCAGCAGCCCACCCCTCCAGGTTCCCTGGCCTTTGGCCTTAGGCTGAGAGTTACACCATCAGCTTTCCTGGTTCTGAGGCCTTTGACCAGCTTCACTGTTCTCCAGCTGGCAGATGGCCTGTCCCGGGAATTCTCAGCTTCTATAATCACGTGAGCCAACTCCTCATCCCTTCTCATCTCTATCAATCTATATCTATCATCTCTATGTCATCTTATCTCTGTCTCTATCGTCTGTTTCTAACTACCCCTATCTCTCTCTATCTCTCACTCTCTCTCTATATCTTTCTATTTATACATCGTATTGGTTGTCTCTTTGGAGAATCCTGATACACGGAACATCAATAAAATGGAGGGATTGAATGAGAGTGGTGGTTCTCAACCCCAATTGCACATTTGAATCTCCTAGAGAACTTTCAAAAACACCTTTGTCTAGTCCCAGCCTCAGGGATTCTAATTAATTTGGGCAGCAGAGGTTAGACCCAGACACTGATATTTCAACAACTCCCCACTTCATTTTAATGTGCAACTGAAAGCTACTGACCACACCAAATGACCTTTTTTTCCTTTCCAAAGAAGGGTCTCACTTTGTTGCCCAGGCTGGAGTGCAGTAGTACCATCCTAGCTCACTGTAGCCTCAAACTCAAGGGAACCTCCCACTTCCTCCTCCCTCATAGCTAGGATTATAGACGTGTATCACCATGCCTGGCTGGTTTTCTTTCTTTCCTTTCTTTCTCTTTCTCACTCTCTCTCACTTTGTCGCCCTCTGTAGAATGCTGAGACATCATAGTTCACAGCAACCTCAAACTCCTGGGCTCAAGCAATTCTCTTGCCTCAGCCTCCTGAGTAGCTGGGACTACAGGGGTCCTCCTATTTTTAGAAAGTGTCTCACTCTAGCTCAGGCTGGTCTCAAGCAATCCGCCTTGGCGTCCCAGAGTGTAGTTTTCCTTCTTGTAATGTTCTTGTCTAGTTTCAATATTAGGGTAAGGGCATCCTCATAAAATGAGTTAAGAACTATTCCTTCAACATCTATTATTTTTGGAAAAGGTTATACAAGAAATTGTATAATTTATTTCTTAAATGTTTGGCAGAATTCTCCAGTGAACCCGTCTAGGTCAGGTGCTTTCTATTTAGGAAGGTTACGATTTAAAAATTAATACATTTTGATAAAATATAGTTGTACATGATTCAATTTCTTGTAAGTATATGCCTATTCAGATGATATATTTCTCATTATGTGAGTTTTGACAGACTGTCTTTCAAGTAATTGTTCCATTTCATAGATTGTCAAATGTGTGGGCATAGAGTTGTCCAGAACGTTCCTTTTATTATCCTTTTAATGTCTTTGGGATAACTAGTGATGATTATTCTTTCATGTTTGATGTTAGTTATTTGTGTCTTCTCTTTTTTCCTAGTTAACCTGGCTAGAGCTTTATCAATTTTATTACTCTTCCTAAGAACTAGCTTTTTTTTTTTAAAACAAAGTCTCACTTTGTCATCCTTAGTAGAGTGCAGCTCACAGCAACCTCAAACTCTTGGGCTTAAGCGATTCTCTTGCCTCAGCCTGCTGAGTAGCTGGGACTACAGGCGCCCACCACAATGCCCAGCTATTTTTAGAGACGGAGTCTTGCTCTTGCTCAGGCTGGTCTTCAACCCTTGAACTCAGGCAATCCACCCGCCTCCCAGAATGCTAGGATTACAGGCGTGAACCACAGCACCCAGCTTAGATTTTGGTTTTATTGATTTTATCTATTGATTTCCTGTTTTCAATTTTAATGATTTCTCTCTTAATTTTTATCATTTCTTTTTTTTCCTTTTTACTTAGGATTTAATTTGTTTTTTTCCCCCCTTAGTTTCCTAAAGTGGAAACAGATTTTAGATACTTCATATTTTCTAATATATGAAGTCTGACAATTAAGTTCAAAACCTCATCCTAGAAAAAAATGCTACATAGCTCATTGCTGAATGTCACCATGGTCACCTTTGAAATACTCCTCTTGGGAAGCTATGCACTGACACAAGCACCAGTCCACCTTTCAAAGCCATTTTGGGACTTTTTTTTCTAGAATGGCCATCAGAGCTATTGTTGTATTACCCTGAGTCCTGAATGTCACAAAAATATTTCAATATTTTTATCTTCAGATAAAGAACAAAGTCATTGGCCATATCAGGTAAGTAAGGAGGGTATTTCAATGCAATTATTTGTTTATTGGCTAAAAACTCCCTCACAGACAAGTGCTGTGTGAGCTGGTGCCTTGATCTGCAAGAGCCACGAGTTGTTGGCCAAGATTTCCAGTTAAGATTTTCCTTTTTATCTATCAATATTTACTTGATTTACTATGCTTCTCACAGTTAAGCTGACAATTTTGACATATAATTTGACAAATTTTTGTAACGATTTCAGCAGTTCTGCTTGTTACTGGCCATTCTGACCTCTCTTCATCATTGACACTTTTTCTTTCCTCAGAAAAACATTTAATCCATTTGTACATTGATATTTCTTTCATGGCATTGTCTCCATAAACTTGGAGTGACATGTCCCTCATTTCGCTTCCACTCTTGCCAGGTTTAACAAGAAATTTACAAATGTTTGTTCATTGCTATAATTTAAGCTCTGATATTCTTGGGATGGCACACAAAAACACGCAACAATAATGAACGCCACTCAGCAGGACACCAGCAGATGTCTCAGGAACACAGCTGTGAGACCCTGATGCGTGCGTAGTACCCCAGGTCATGAAATCTTACTCAGCTGTTTGTGCAGTATTGCCAACATAAATGCACGGTGGCAAGTTCGAGAACTTAATTGTCAGTCATATGCATTCAGTGTTCTGAGTTTTCCTCTAACAATGCTTGACTGCATCCCACAAATTTTGATTAAGTCATTTTTGATTTTCATAAATAAAAATATTTTAAAATTTCTTTCGAGACGTCTTTGTCCATGTGTTGTTTAACCTCCCGATATTTTGGGATTTTCCAGCTATCTTTTTGTTGATATCTAGATTAATTCCTTTGTGGTCTAAGAGGGAACCTTATATGATTTCTTTTCTTTCTTTCTTTCTTTTTTTTTTTAGAGACAGAGTCTTACTTTGTCACCCTCAGGAGAGTGCCATAGCATCACACAGCTCAAAGCAACCTCCAGCTCTTGGGCTTAGGAGATTCTCTTGCCTCAGCATCTTGAGCAGCTGGGACTACAGGTGCCCGCCACAACACCTGGCTATTTTTTTGTAGCAGTTTGGCCCGGGCTGGGTTTGAACCCACCAGCCTCGGTATGTGGGGCCGGTGCCCTACTCACTGAACCACAGGCAACACCCTGAATACGGAATTTTAATTTTTTTTTTTTCTTTCAATCCTTTATTTCACACCTCTCTCTTCCTGCCATTTCTAAAGAAAAGTTTGGTATAATTCTTATCACTGTTCCTCTACAGGTAAGGTGTTTTTCCTCCCTGGTTTCTTTAAGATTTTCCCTTTGTCTTTGATTTCTGCAGTTTGCATATGATATTCTAGGTGTAGAATTTTTTGCATTTATTCTGCTTGATGTTCTCTGGGCTTCCTAGATCTGTGGTTTAGTATCATTAATTTTGGAAATCTGTGACTTATATCATGTGCAGTTTGCATATGATATTCTAGGTGTAGAATTTTTTGCATTTATACTGCTTGATGTTCTCTGGGCTTCCTAGATCTGTGGTTTAGTATCATTAATTTTGGAAATCTGTGACTTATTACATCTTTTTTTTTTTTTTTTTTGAGACTCTGTTTCACTTTGTTGCCCCCTGTAGAGTACTATGGCATCATAACTCACAGCAACCTCAGACTCTTGGGCTCAAGTGATTCTCTTGCCTCAGCCTCCCAAGTGGCTGGGACTACAGGCCACAGCTGCCACAGTGCCCAGCTATTTTTAGAGACGGGCTCTCGCTTTAGCTCAGGCTGGGCTCAAACTCCTGAGCTTAGGTGAGCCACCTGCCTCAGCCTCCACACATATTTTATTTATTTTTTAGCTTTTTAGATTCAGGGTCTCACTCTGTTGCCCAGGCTGGAATGCAGTGGCATGATCATAGCTGTGACCTCCAATTCCTGGGCTCAAGTGATCCTCTGCCTCAGCCTCCTTAGTAGCTAGGACTACAGGTGCTCACCACCACGCTCAGTTAATTTTAAAAAGTTTTCTTGTAAAGATGTGGTCTTGCTATGTTGACCAGGCTTGTATTGAATGCTTGGCCCCAAGAGATACTCTTGCATCAGCTTCTCAAAGTGCTGGGATTACAGGTGTGAGCCACAGTATCTGGTTAATATTTCCTTGGTTTCTTTGTCTCTCCCTTCTCTGTGTGATATCACCAGCGTGCATATATATATGTCCACACAGTTCTTGAATATTCTATTCCTTCTTTTTTTTTTTTCTTAAGACTAGTCAAGTGCAATAGTGAGAAGAGGGGAAAGAGTAGAACAAGGACATCTTTTTCTTTTTTTTTTTCCTCTTTGAATTTCAGTTTTGGAAGTTTCTGTTGATATGTCTCCAACCCTACTGATTGTTTCCTTGGCTACGCCCTATTGATGAGTCCATTAAAGGCATTCTTCATTTCTGTTACAGTATTTTTTTATTTCTAGCATTTTGTTTTGATTCTCTCTTAGTTTCCACCTCTCTGCTTACATTACTTATCTATTCTTGCATGTTTTTTTCATTAGAGTCATTGGGATATTAATCATAGTTGGTTTTAAATTTCCTATCTGATAATTCAAATGCCTGTCATATCTGAGTTTTGTCCTGATGCTTGCTGTGTCTTTTAAGAGTGTATTTGTTTCTTAGAATGCCTTATCATTTGTTGTTGAAGCCCAACATTACATGCTGGGTAAAAGGAACAGAGGTAAATAGGCCTTTTGGTGAGGTTTTTATGTCTAGCTGACTAGGTGTGGGGAGGTAGATAGGCTGATCTCTCTGCAGGGTGACTTGCCTCAATGCAGGGTAAAGTACACAGATGTGCCATCCCAGGGGGCTCATCAAGACCAAGCAAGATGAAAGGCCCCAGAGCAGCCCTAGACAGGGCTAAGTCTATCAGCAGACTGGGGGGCTGAACCCTTTGAACTCCTGATCTGCAGTTAGATTAGGAAGGCTTGCTTGCTTGCCCCGTGGGGATGAGACTTGTTTTTCTCTCCCCCTTTTCTAAATACATCATCTGCTATTGTTGACAATTCACTACTCCAGAGTTCTCCATTGCCTGGCCAGTTCCCCTTTACCCAATCTTCCTGGGGGCTTGGCATTCTTCTAAACCTATTAGAACTTTTTTTTTTTTTTTTGAGACAGAGTCTCAAGCTGTCACCTTGGGTAGAGTGCTGTAGCATCATAGCTCACAGCAACCTTCAACTTGGATTCAAGCGGTTCTCTTGCCTCAGTTTTTTCTATTTTTAGTAGAGATGGGGTCTCGCTTTTGCTCAGGATGGTCTTGATCTCGTGAGCTCAAGCAATCCTTCCGCCTCGGCCTTCCAGAGTGCTAGAATTACAAGGTATGAGCCACTATGCTCAGCCTCTTTCTTCTCAAGTTAGATTTGATAGTTTGTTTTTACAAGAATTTGTCAAATTTATTGGCATAAAGTTGGTCATAAAATTTCCATCTTATCCTTTTAATATCTACAGAATAGTGGTGTTCCTTCTCTCATCCTTGTATTATCAATTTGTATCTTCTGTTTCCTGATCCAGTAATGCTACAAAAATGAGTCAGATCAATATATTGTCACTATATTCTTTCTTTCTTCAGAGTGGGCTGGGACTCATTAGCTCAAAAGCCCATAGATGCCAAACATCCGATTGTTTTAAACACATCACAAATAAGCTTATCTTTAGCCATTTAAAGCCTGTTTTCACACCCTGTGAGACTGCACTCAACATCCGTTGGCCATGAAAGAGATAAACCTGGTAGCGTAAAAGTCCCAGAGCTATCGCACCCTTTGGAAATCTGATCCAGACACTCTCCATTGTGGTACGGTGCAACATCATCTGGATACACAGGCCCCTTCCACCCCCTCCTCCTTGGGAGCTCCCTTGCAGTGCCACGAGGGCTCCCTCACATGCCACCTTGTCCAGTGTTGCCCAGATAAAGCTCAATGTGTTGGAATAACATTGAGGTGCTGCTGCCACCTTCTGGTGAGAGCTTGTTTCTTGGTCAGCCCTGAACTTAATACAAACAGTGATGAAGGAAGGGGAGGATTCTGGAAATGATTAAGAAGTAGATACAGGGTCCAGTCAGTAGCACAACCAATTGGCAAAACGATCTGAAACAGTCTTCAGTGGTTCGGACTCAGTCTGGAAGACTCCCACGTCAGCTTGGTGCGGCACTGCTCTGGACTATTTGGCACTCTGTGTTTTCTTTGGTCTCCCCCAGTGGTTCATTAGCTTGGCATGTGGTAGCACCGGTATTCGAGGAAAACTGTGCCACTGGAATTGACTTTTGGGGCAGAGATGCCACATTGTCTGGGGTAGGTCAGTCCTACCTGAGTCTTCCCAGGATGTTATAAGACTTTTGGCCTGATTAGTCAAACAGGAGTATTGCAGGCTTCTGGATCGTGAGCTACCCCTGACTCCATGACAGTATCTAGGAGAGATAGGTCCAAGTCAGCCTGGTGATTTAGGGAGCTCTGAGACAAGAGTGCCCCTTCATCCCTGGAGACTGGAGAAGGAACGGTAAGGCAGAGAGGTCAGGGAGAAGCTGATTTCCTATGCATGGTTGGAGCCATGCCTCTGCTGCTGAGACCTGCGATGCCCAATCCCTGGGATAAGCTGGCTAAAGCATTACTTAAAGTGACTAAAGGCAAGGAGGGACTCTGCGGGAGGTGGTGGCTGTACTATTGAACAGTTAGTCCAAACCATGGAACATGCGTTGGGCTCTGCCCATGGCTGCTCTTCTCAGGATGCCGCTGGACAGGAGGTAGGAGCTGGAACTCCCAGGAGAGAAGAACCCAAATGTGGGGCCCTGGGGAAGAAGACTGGTGACTGGGAAAAAGCAGCACACCACCACCATAATATTCATAAGTGGGCATAACTTACCCTCTGCTTTGCTGGTGAACACCACAAAGTAACAAGAACAAAGACAAAAGGGAAGAACCAAGAGGAAGAAGCCATTTCATGCGTGGATAAGGAAGTGTGTCCTCTCTGGTTGGTGCCTGTGGCTCAGTGAATAGGGTGCCAGTCCCAAATATGGAGGGTGGCGGGTTCGAACCTGGCCCCGGTCAAACTACAACAAAAAAAATAGCCGGGTGTTGTGGCTACTCGGTAGGGTGAGGCAAGAGAATAGCCTAAGCCCAAGAGCTGGATGTTGCTGTGAGCTATGACTCCATGGCACTCTACCGAGGGTGACAAGTGAGACTCTGCCTCTTAAAAAAAAAAAAAAGGAAGAAGAAAGTGTGTTCTTACCTTGAGGCCCAGTCTCCTACCCCAGGAACCAAAGAAAAAGCGGCCATCTTGCTATACAGCATGCATCTGTGGGGAGTGGCTCCACCCAACAGAGGCTGAAATTCATCAGCTGGCTGCCATAGTATGGTCCTTACAAGAGGATCCTTCACAATTAGTGAAGAAGGTGGGGATAACCCCCAAAGGCGGCTTTGGATACCATTTATGGCTTAGAGGACTGACCACCCTTCATTAGCCCTCATAGGGGCAGGACAGACTATCAACAGAAAACGTTAGCGGAGGCCAGAGACTTCAGTGGTCAGCTGGTGTTTACCAGGCTTCATGACAACTTGGCAAGGAGTTGAAATGAATCCTGATTCCACCCAGAAGAGCTCTGACAAAATCTTTGCTGATAATGAAGGCCAATACTACAACAATTCAAGAGGCCATAGCTGCTCTGGATTTAATGGAGACTTATGAAAGACAAATTCAATGGCTGGGTATGGTGGTTCATGACTATAATCCTAGCCCTCTGGGAGGCAGAGGCAGGGGGATCTCCTTGAGCTCAGGAGTTGTAGACTCTTGACAGCAAGATCTTGTCTCTACTAAAAATAGAAAAATTAGCCAGGTGTTGTGGTGGGCACCTCTAGTCCCAGCTACTCAGGGGGCTGAGGCAGACTGATTACTTGAGCCAGAGGTGGTTGTGAGCTAGGCTGACACCACAGCACTTTACTTTGGGGAAAAAAAAAAAAAAGACAAACTTAAGTGCTTCCTGGTAACTCTACAAACAATATCCAAACTGGCCTAACTCAAAATTTGAGACTGCCCTGCTTCTAAGCCGAACAAACCACCTACATCCAGGCCTAAAGTATGAACCCCAAGATGAATAAGAGAAGTTGTATTGGACCTTAAGGGACAAGTAGTCCCAGATTGGATTATCCTTGGCAAATTGGTGGAGCAATTACAATATCTATTAGGGTTAGATTATAATTCTCTACCGGGAGCCAAATCTTAAAAAAAAGAGTTTTCTCCAGAAAAATACTACAATAAATCAATTACAACCAGACAGGCAAGAAAAACATCCTGACCATTGGATTACCACACCTGCTCCAGGAATTCCCCACCCTCTCATACCTCTGAGCACACCTCCC
>CAUYPK010094296.1:0-15176 GCA_963574355.1 Loris lydekkerianus
TTGTGGTTGCTGTGTGTGGTGTTGCCACTATAGTGTGGGCATAATAGTGAAACTCTGTATCAAAAAAAAAAAAAAAAAAAAAACTTAAATGAGTAGGGAACTTCACACGATTGATATTTTTCAGCAATCAAAAGGAATGAAGTACAAATTTATGTTTCTACAAGAATGAACCTTAAAATCATTATGATAAGGGAACAAGGCGGGGAGGAGGCAACACGGCCAACTGGAGCCAGCTTAACACAAAGGGTACTGTCCAGAAGGAGCATTAAAGAGCAGATGTTTAGCAAGTAAGCTGATGCTTTGTAGCTAACCCAAGAGAGAAGGTTGAAGAGCTCACATCTCCCCTGCTGAGGTGAACTGTGACCCCAAGGAAACAAACAATAGATACAAAATCCATAGCCAAGCAGACAGGAGTCCCATTCCCCATGAAAAAGGCTCACACACAGTATATTTTTCCACAAACAACAATCAAGTGAAGTTCAGATATTCCCCTATTTTATCCCAGAAGAGAGACCCACTAAAACCCAGAACTCCTTCCCTAGAGAGGACACACAAGTGTGCCATGGCACTCTCCCAGTAGGCATAAAACTGAACATAGACTCTGAACTCCCAGCACTCCCCTTCACTCTCACCCTGAGGTCTGGAGGCCTGTCCCCATTGGAGTTGACTCTTCAGCATTTTCTTGAGAGGTGTGGATGGGGCTTGGGCTGTTCCTGGTCTGTTCTGGTTCTGTGGCATTGGGTGTACAGTGAGGAATGTTGAGCCAGTGAGCCTTATGGGAAAAAGAGAAGCAGTGCCCTAAGGCACAATGCAACATTAGCAGTGGTGGGAAAAATAGGGCTCACACCCCTGGGGATATTTTGGACACACACTTTCCACCTCTTATAGCAACCAGAGGGAGCCAGGCCTCTAGTCCTGTGGCAGCCACTGGTGGAAAAGATCTGGGACAGAAATTCAGGCCTCCTGAGCAAAGGGTATGCCTGAGGCAGTACCTGCCTGGGTGGAGTGCAGTATGCCACACACACAGAGGCGGCATACTCCAAGCACAGGGCTGAACGGGATTGCTGCTTTTGTAAGCCCAAGATGCCACCATCCCACAGGGGAGTATAGCTGGGACAGAAACACATATTGTGGTAGAAGATAAGTGGCAGCAACATCAATCTGGGACAGGGTTGGAACTGAGTGAAACTCCCCAGCTTCCATTAAGCACCCAAGGTTGTTAGGATTAGGCTCCCCCTGCTGGTTGGTGGCAGAGTGTGGTAGCCTGGCCGTGCAGACAGATCTCCCTGTGACTAAGGCAGTTGCAAAACCCTGCAGCATCTGATCATTGGAGGGAACTGTTTCACAGCCCTGCTGGGTTACCAGTGACTTGGAGTGACACAGGTAGAAGGTGGGGAAGGAGGCATCAACCTTCCCAGACTAAATCATTTGCCATATGGACACTTCTGACTCCATGGAGCACCACAGTGAGTCATACTCCTGTCAGCAGATGCCTGTTCTCTCCTTGCTGGAGACCTTTTCAACTCTCCCACTTGAGACTGGGTGCTGACTGGGAAAATTGATTTGGAACTCTTGCACTGGGCCAAACACCTGAGGATCATCCATGATCCTTTGGAAAGTGTGTGTCCAAAAAAGACAGAGCCACTTAGCCCCACCACACCAACCAGGTCTCCAGTGTCTCTGGGCACAATACTGTACAGGTCCTTTGCAAAGCTGTAGGGGAAAAGCTACAGTCACCAGTCCCAGCTCTTGGGCAAAGGGCTGGTTAATCACTACTCCAGGAGCCCCTAGTGCAATTTCACCTTATCTGCTCATCTAGACAAATGTTGAAAAATAATCATTGGGAAAAATCAGTGGAAAAACTCCAGAAACATGAATAATCAGAGTAGATCAACTCCCCCAAGGAACAACAAGGCAGACACACCAGAAGACCCCATTCATAAAGAAATGTTTGAGATGTTAGAAATCCATGCTGTGACCTCTGATACAAGGGCACTCTACTGAGGGCAAAAAAAGGAGAATCTATCTCAATAAGTAAATTGAGTAAAACATTGTTAGTGGACTTACCCCTCATTTTTACTTTTAACCACAGTTGTAGTTTGGAAATTTTACCCCTATATTACATGTCAACAAGAGAAATTATTCTCTCATAGGGAAATAGTTTTCTTAAAACTTTTATTAGTCTAGCCTTTGGTCTTTACGTGAATCTGACTCTTTGATATCCTATGTTCTTGTAGTCCCTTGGAAAATGAATTCTTAACTCAAATCAGGCTTTTCATGTGCACACTAAAAATCCAGATTATACACTCCACCTCCTCTGTTAATCTGTTTCAATCTGTGCTATATTTCCTTGCCCCAATCTGTCTGAGGCAAGGGACCAGACATCTTCAGACAAAATCTACCCATCATATTAACTAACTGTGTCCCAACTAACCAATCCCAAACACCCTATTCCTTCTACCTACTGACCTGTCCTTGTACTTTGCTCTTGGAAACTGTGCCTTGCAAATTTTCTTTTTCTTTCTTTCTTTCTTTCTTTCTTTCTTTCTTTCTTTCTTTCTTTCTTTCTTTCTTTCTTTCTTTCTTTCTTTCTTTCTTTCTTTCCTTCCTTCTTTCTTTCTTTCTTTCTTTCTTTCTTTCTTTCTTTCTTAATTCTTTTTTTTCTTTCTTTCTCTCTCTTTCTTTCTTTCTTAATTCTTAATTCTTTTCTTTCTTTCTTTCTTAATTCTTTCTTAATTATTTTCTTTCTTTCTTTCTTTCTTTCTTTCTTTCTTTCTTTCTTTCTTTCATTCTTTCTTTCTTTCCTTCATTCCTTTCTTCCTTCATTATTTTTCATGAGACAGACACACACTATGTTGCCTCAGCTAAACTATCCTGGCCTCAGCCTCCTACACAGTACATCCAAATATTTAGTTGAAGAGACCCTTCTGCCTCAGCATCAGGAGTTGCTAGAATGAAAGGCAAGGGCCACAAGGCTTCATGATATTTTCTATTTGAGTAGAAACAGGGTAGGGGATCAGACCTGAGGGTGTCTTGCTATTGCTCAGCCCTGTCTCCAACATGTGAGCTCAGGGGAGCAGCACACTTTGGCCTCAAACAGCATCCAGTATTGTAGTCATAAATGGGAAAAGTCATAGAGCTATAGTTAAGGAATGACCTTATCAGGAACTTTGAGGAATGCTGAATCCTCAGACACCTGTGACACATAGGGATTATGTCAGGACTGTTTTGCATATCCCTGGTGGTATATATCACCACAATTATGCACATATCTCTTTTTTGCTTCCCACTTTTCATTAGTGTTTGTGTTTTGAAGGTGTGGCCTAACATTACTCTTCTAATTCCTATGTGGATAAGAAGCTAAACTTTGGACACCCCTGCAACGAATGTCAGGAATATTGGAACTTTCGAAACAGGCTGATATTTCCCATGATCATCATAAATTACTGAATCTAGGGAGTACACTACTGGACACATTGCCTAACCAGATGTTGAGAGAGACATTCATTGAGACCACTACCTTCCCAAACAACCTTATTCCAGAGAGAGAAGTGAAACATTGCTAAAAGTAGAACTGAGTGTTGCTTGACATATTTGTCAGGTCTGTGAAATCACTGGCCTTGAGTTCTCAGTCTACAACATCCCAGGAAAGGCAGCACTAGGTTTGCTTCCAAATCCATGAATTGAAAAAAAAAAGGAAGGGTTATTGAATCCCTTGGCGATAGATGAAACTAACTTTAGGAAGCAGGAATTGAGTGTGGAGAAAAGAACCCCATCCTTTTGTAACAGTTTGAACCCAATAACAACAACATCAACAAAACCAAGACATAAACTACACATGCTTTGCAGGAATAAAGCTAAGCTTAAAGATGCTAACCCAGGGCAACACCCATTGTGATGTCATTCACAGTGACCACGTGGTGACTTCATCCTGTAATGTCCTGAGACCTAGGCTTCTGGAAAAAGATACTAAGTGGCTTTTTTTGCTCACTTTCCTAGTTTTCCTAAAGCAGGGGTTTTTTAAACAGGGGGCCAGTTCATTGTCCCTCAGACCTTTGGAGGGCCAGACTATAGTTTAAAAACAAACAAACAAACAAAACTATAAACAAATTCCTATGCACACAGCACATATCTTATTTTGAAGTAAAAAAAAAAAAAAAAAAAGGAACAAATAAAATCACACCGCATCATGTGGCCCACGGGCTGTAGTTTGAGAACCCTGCCCTAAAGTGTTTGAAGCATGAAATTTCTTAGCTCTCCATCAACAGACAGAAAAGTGATCTCAAATTTGTGCCTAATTGATTCTATTGACGTTTCATATTCCCAGCACTAAGCTGACACAACAGTTGAGATTTTTTACAGCAGTGTGACTCAAGCTGCATCACCAGTGACACAAATGGACAGAGTCACTAAAGTGGGATGCTATTTCAAGGAACTGTTTTGACACCTACCTCAAAACATCCATTTTACAGAAGCTTACAAATTTACTATGCCTGGCTACAACCTCAAATTGGTCATAATTTCACAGGTCTTAAGCACGTCTACTTTGCTACAACCATCAAGGTAATTCTGGTCTTTTTACCTGATGAAAATTTTTGTTGATTTGTCTATGGATATTTTTCAGATATGGTTTTCATATGTGGCCCAGGCTAGTAATTTGTGGCCACAGCCTACATCATAGCTACCTCAAACTTCAGGACAAAGGCAAGCCTCCTGCCTGAGACTCCCATGTGGCTAGGACTACAGGTGCCTGTTGTAGAGCTTAAATAATTTTGTCCATTTTAATATAGCCACGGTCTCGCACTTGCTCAGTCCTTTCTCAGTGCCCACTTGTACAAAAACTCCACTCATCTCAGCCTGCCAGAGGGTTAGGAATATAGGTGTGAGCCAAGAAGCTTGGTCATTTTCTCTTTCTTTGATTCATTCCATGCCAACCTCCCTTAGCCCCTCGCTCACTTTATCCTTTACTCAAATTATCTCTCTCTTATTTGCTTGCCCTCCCCATTATTTCTTTCCTTCATCTCTTTCTTTCCTGTATCTCTCACTTCTACATAGAAAGGAAACTTCTCTAGTAGCAGCAAGCAAACTATACAAGTGACCCCTGAATGTGTAGTCTTGAACTCTATACTTGAAATGGGTGAATTGTGGAGGGTGTAAATTATGTGAGTACAGTTGTTATTTTTTAATCTATGGGCTCTTATCTATGACAAAATGGAGAAAAACCATCACTAAAACATAAGCATGGATGAGCACCGTAACTACCAACTCTAATCCCAGCAATTTGAGAGGCCAAGGCAGAAAGAACACTGGACATTAACAGCTTTCAGCCCCAATGAGAAACCTAGGAAGATTCTGCTTGTCAAAAAATAAGTGCAAAACTTCCCCAGCAATGGTGGCATGGGCCTGTACTCTCAGGTTCTGAGAAGGATAAGCTCAGGGGGATAAGTTGAGGTCAGCAGCTTGCATTTTCTTAAGCTATTATGGTACCAATGTATTTGTCTGAGGCAAAGAGAGAAATTCAGTATCCAATCTACAAGAGATATACTTTACCGGTATAGGAAATGTCCAGAAGCATACAAAATATTTTAGACATGTATCCCAAATGCAATTCATTACCAGGATTTCCATTCTAGGTCAATATTTGAAAAAAGCAACTAATAGAACAAACTACCTTAATAGAATTAATAATAAAAACCAAATGGTCACCTCAAGACATGCAGACCAGGCTTTTGACAGAGGCAACATATCTTGTTGACTAAATCATTTCAAAAGCATAGATGAGAAGGGAATGTCTTCAGGACTACTAAAGGAATTTACAGAGGATTGGATGCATATAACGCGCTACATTCAAATGCTGAAATATTTTTCAACAGTCAAAAGGAATAAAGTCCACATTTATGTTACAATAGGAAGGAACCTTAAAATCATGATAAGGGAACAAAATGGGTTATGAAAGACCACACCAAGTATGACTGAGCTCAGAAGAAAACATCAATACAAGACCAATCATCTTCTTGGAGTAGGGGGCAAGTGGAGCAGCATGGGTAAAAGATAAAATATACTGCTAGTAGGTATTGAGGTTCTTGGTGTGGGGTTAGAAGACAAAGATCTAATATTAGATAGTGATGATAGCTGTACAATTCTGTGACTGTACTAAGAACACAGAATTGCATGCTTTCAAATGGTGAACTACTTATTTCAATGAAGCTACTTCACAATGTTTTCTAAAATGTGAGGTGCTCAAAAGGCTCATAGCATCAGAAATACCCAGGATGTGAGATTATTTAAGAGACAGTCAACCCTATCTCCACGCTCACACACAGTTTACCATGAATTGACATGGAAGGTTAAATTTTTCCATCCTACCAAAGTTGTCTTTTTTTTTTTTTTTTTTTTACTTCAGACACAGTCTGACTCCTTCCCCCTGGGTAAGACATCATATGTTATTATAGATAACCACAATCTCAAACTCCTGGGCTCAACAGATCTTATTGCCTCAGCCTCCTGAGAATCTGGGAGTCCAGGTGCTCCCCCACAGTGCCCAGTTAGTTTGGACCACCCGCTTCTACCTCCCAGAGTGTTAAAATGCCGGATGTGATCCACTGCTTTAGACCTTGAAGTTGGGATATTTTTCAAACTATGACTTGTGGCCAGCAGTGTTGCTTCACTCCTTCATCTTGAAGGATGCTTTGATATCCTAGACTCTTGCAGTCACTAGATACTGCCCACACAGTGAATTCTTGAGTCAAATCAGGTTTTCATATGCACACTAAGAAATCAAGAGCACATGATCCACTTCCTCTGTTGGTCTGTTTCAATCTGGGCCAATATTCCCTTTCCTCAATCAGTGTAGTCCAGGGACCAGACATCTCTGGACAACCCCTACCCATAAGATCAACTGGCAATATCCTACTGAACCAATCCAAAAGACACTTGTCTTTACTCAATGTTTCCCCTGGGGGTGACAATAAATCTTCTCCTTCATGTAGTCCCCTGTTCCATCTGCCTATTGACCTCTCCTCCTACTTTTGCTCTTGGAAATTGCTTACAAAATTTTCTTTCTTTCTTTCTTTCTTTCTTTCTTTCTTTCTTTCTTTCTTTCTTTCTTTCTTTCTTTCTCTTTCGTTCTTTCTTTCCTTCCTTCCTTCCTTCCTTCCTTCCTTCCTTCCTTCCTTCCTTCCTTCCTTCCTTCCTTTCTCTCTTTCTTTTTAATGTAACAGGGTCTCATTCTGTTGCCCAGACTACAGTGTCACAGCCTCAACCTAGCATACAATGACAACCAACTCTTAGGTTGAAGGTATCCTTCCTGACTCCTCTGGGGTAGCTGGAAATACAGGCAAGGACACAGTGGTTGGGTACTTTTTCTATTTCATTTGAATCTGTGTGATGATTGGGGCAGAGTATATCTTGCTGTTGCTCAGCCTTGTCTCCAAACCCTGAGCTCAGGGGACCAGCCAACCTGGCCTCCCAGAGCATCCAAATATTGTAGTCAAGTATGGTAAAAGAGATTGACCTCACTTAAGAAATAACCTTATGAGGGGCTTTGAAGAGTGTCAAAACCTCAGCCTCCAGTGACACAGAGATTATGTCAGAACTGTTTGCATATATGTGGTGGCAGATATCACCACAATTATGAATGGATCTCTTTTTTGGCTATCAGGTTTCATTAGTGATTATGTATTAAATGTGGGGCCCACATAACTCTTGTACTTCCTATGTGGCCATGAAGCCAAAAGTTTGGACACACCTGGCATGGAGGTCCAGAATGTTGTAACTTTCCAGATAGGCTAATATCTCCCATGATCAGCTATGTTGATAAGTGCAGCTATGAAGTACACTACTGGACACATTGCATAACTAGACTTTGAGAGAGAACTTTCAGTAAGACAGCTACCATCACAAACAAGCCTATTCTAGAGAAAGAAGTAAAACATCATGAAAAGTAGAACTGAGAATTGTGTGATGCACCTGTCAGGTCTGTCAAATCACTATCTGATTTTTGGGCTCAGGGTCTTGGTCTGTACCATACCTGGGCAGCACTAGGTTTAAACCACACTCTTCCATTTGTTTACAAATCCATGACATGAAAAGGAAAGGAAGGGTTGTTGAATCCTTTGGCCAGAGATGCAAACCTTCAATATGAAACAGAAATTGAGTGTAAAGAAAAGAACCCCACTCTTTTGTAACATTTTGGACCCAATGACAAACCCTGACAACCACTACACATTCTTAGCAGGAATTAGGTTAAGCTTAAAGATGTAACACAGGGCAACACCCATTGTGATGTCACCCATGGTGACCATACATGACTTCATCTTGTAATGTCCTGATATCCAGGCTTCTGGTCTAAGATACTAAGTGGCCTTTTCTGCTCACTTCAGCTGGTGTCCCCTAAGTGTTTTAGCAAGGACACTTCTCATCCCTCCATCCAGACAGAGAAGTAATCTCCCATTTTTGCCTCATTGATTCTAATGATGGTTGAGATTCCTGGCCTAGGCTAACATAACACTTTACACTTTGTAAAGCAAGGTAACTCAATCTCTATTACAGCTGAAAAAACTGCATGAAGTCACTTAAGTGTGATGCTATTTCTTCCCTTGATACAGAGTTTCACTTTGTCACATTTTGTGGAGTGCTGTGGCAACACAGCTCACAGCCCCTGCAACCACTGCCCTTACACAATACTTTTGCCTTAGCCTTCTGAGTATATGGAATTACAGGCATGCACCACAACACCCAGCTATATTTTGCTCCAGATTGGTCATGGCTGGGTTCTAACCAATCACCCTTGTTACATGGGTCCAGCACCCTACCCAATGAGTCACAGACACCACCCATGGGATACTATTTCAAGGACCTTTTTTGACACCTACCCCAAAACATCCATTTGAGAGAAGCACACAAATAGACTACGTCTGGCTAAAGCCTCAGTTTGGTCAGGCTTCACAGGTCTTAAGCAATTCCAATTTGCTTAAACCATCAAGGTAGTTCTGGTCTTTTTAGATGATGAAAATGTTTGCTGGTTGGGTTTTTGGTTTGTCTGTGCATGGGAGTTTGTGTGGGTATTTTTGAGGTATGGTTTCCATATGTGACCGACACTAGTCTTTTGTGGCATAAGCCTAGATCATAGCAACTTCAATCTGCAGGATTCAGGCAATCCCCCTGTTGCAAGGTCTATAAAAGTTTTCACTGTTAATAGAGACAGAGTCAGACTCTTGCTCAGTCTATACTCAGCACCCCCTCATTCAAGAACTCCACTCATCTCAGCCTGCCAGAGGGCTAGGATTATAGGTGTGAGCCAACAAGTTTGGTCATTTTCTCTTTCTTTGTTTCCCTCCCTCGCTCCCTCCACTCACCCTTCCCTCACTTTATTTTTTCTTCCTCTAATTCTATCTCTCATTCACTTTATCTCTATTTTTTTATTAAGTCATATACACATAGATCATGAATACATTTATGCATATGTCAGATACAAGGTGTTGATTTTTTTTTCTTTTTTTGAGACAGAGCATCAAGCTGTCACCCTGGGTAGAGTGCCGTGGCATCACAGCTCACAGCAGCATCCAACTCCTGGGATGAAACTATTCTTCTGCCTCAGCCTCCAAAGTATCTAGGTCTATAGGCACCCATCACAACATCCAGCTATTTTTTCTTTTTTGGTTGCAGCCATCATTGTTGTTTGGTAGGCCCGTGGTGGATTTGAACCTGCTACCTCAATTGTATGTGGCTGGTGCCTTAGCTGCTTGAGCCACAGGTGCCGAACCACAATGTGTTGATTTTTTTATGCAATTTGTAGTTCTTGCATCAAACTAATTAATATAGGTTTTCATTCCTTCATCCATTTCTTTCTTCTATCTCTCTCTTCTACAACTTTAAGGAATTTTATCTAGTAGGAAACAAAGTATACAAGTAATCCCTAAATATGTAGTCTTGAACTCCATAACTGAAATGGGTGAATTGTGGAGTGTGTGAATTATATCTGACTAGAATTGTTATTTTTTAATCTACCGGATGTTATCTATGATGAAAATAGAGAAAATACTTAACCAAAACATAAGCATGGATTGAGCACCATAGCTCACACCTGATACTCACAGCAATTTCAGAGGCTAAAGCAGATAGATCACTGGAAGCTAAGGGGTTTCAGTCCAGACTGAGAAACACCATAAGACTCCCACATGTTCAAGAAATATGTGCAAAACTTCCCCAGCAGTGGTGGCATGGCCCTATCCTCTCAGCTGCTACAAAGGATAAAGTCAGGAGGATTACTTGAGTTTAGCAGCTTGAATTTCCCTGGGCTATGAGGGTACCAATGTATTTTTTTTGGAGCACCTATATATACTATATAGGTGCAGGAAAAGTCCAGTAACATAAAAAACATATTATACATGTATCCCAAGTAGGATTTATTAGCAGGAAAGCCAGTCTAGCTCAATATGGGGAAATCAACTAATACAATACACTACATTAATAGAATCAATAAGAAAAGCCACATGGTCTGGCTCAGTGCCTGTGGGTCAAGCGGATAATGTGCCAACCACATACACCTGAGCTGGCAGGTTCAAATCCTGCCCAAGCCCACCAAACAACAATGACAGCTGCAAACAAAAAAATACCTGGGCATTGTGGCAGGTGCCTGTATTCCCAGATACTTGAGAAGCAGAGGCAGGAGAATCACTTGAGCTGAGAGTTGGAGGTTGATGTGAGCTGTGATGCCATGGCATTCTACCCAGGGTGACAGCTTGAGTCTCTGTCACAAAAAAAAAAAAAAAAAAAAAACATATGGTCACATCAAGAGACACAGAAAAGGGCTCGGCACCTGTGGTGCAAGCGACTATGGTGCGAGCCACATACACCTGAGTTGGCAGGTTCAAATCCAGCCTAGGCCCACCAAACAACAATGATGGCTGCAAAAAAAAAAAAAAAAAAAAAAAAATAGCTGGGCGTTGTGGCAGGCGCCTGTAGTCCCAGCTACTCAGGAGGCTGAAGCAAGAGAATCGCTTGAGCCCAGGAGTTGGAGGTTTCTGTGAACTGTGATGCCAGGGCACTGTACCCAGGGCGAGGGCTTGAGGCTCTGTCTCAAAAAAAAAAAAAAAAAAAAGTGTGTATATACACACACACACACACACACACACACACACATATATATATATATGAGACACAGAAAAGGCTTTTGACAGAGGAAACATATATTGTTAATAAAATCTTTTTTAAAATCTTAGATGAAAAGAAAAAGTATTCTGTATTAGTAATGGTATTTACAGATGATTGCATATATATAACGTGCTATATTCAGGGGATGGAATATTTTTTGAGAATCAAAAGAAACGAAGTGGAAAAAAAAGGAATAAAGTGCAAATTTTTGTTACAATGGAAATGAACCTTAAAATCATTATGATTAGGGAACAAGACCATTTACAAAAGACCACACCGACTATGACTGAACTCAGAAGAAAATATAAAGACAAGGCCAATTGTCTGCTTGGAGTAGGGGGCTGATAGGGCAGGGTGGTGAGGAAGATGAAATTCACTGCTGGTAGGTATTGACATTATTTGCATTGGGGGAGAAGACAAAGTTCTAAACTTACATTGTGATGATAGTACAATTCTGTGACTATACTAAAAAACACAGAATTATACACTTTCAAATGGTGAAATACTTATTTCAATGAAGCTACTTGATAATGTTTTCCAAAACTTGATGGATTCAAAATGTTCATGTTATAAGAAGTACCCAGGTCATGAGAGTGCCTGAGAGACAGTTAAGCCTAGTTCCCTGCTCACACACAGACTACCATGGATTGACAAAGAAGACACTTTCTTCCATCCTACCAAAGTTTTTATTTTCTTTTTCTTTGAGACAGAATCTTACTCCTTCCCCCTTGGTAGAGTGCCCTAACATCATCATAGCTAACAGCAATATCAAACACCTGGACTCAACAGATCCTATTTCCTCAGCCTCCTGAGCATCAGGGAGACCATGTACCCCACCACAGTGCCCACTTATCCTTGAACACATACTTCTACCTCCAAGAGTGTTAGGATTACAGGATGAGCTTGAAGTTGGAATATTATTTAAACTATAGTTTGTGGCCAGTGGAGGTGCTTTATGCCTGTCATCTTGACAGTTTGGGAGGCCCAGTCAGTTGGATTGTCTGAGCTACTGAATTGGAGACCAGCCTGAGCACTAGTGATATCCCCATCTCTGGAGAATAAATAATGGTTGGATGTTGTACAGGAACCTAGAGTTCCAGTTAAGGGAATAGGTTCACTTGATGAAAACATTTGAAGATTGCTGGGAGGTCGGCACCTCTGGCTCAGTGAGTAGGGCGCGAGAACCATATATTAAGGGTGGCAGGTTCAAACCCAGCCCCAGCCAAAGTACAACAAAAAAAAATGGCTTGGCACTGTGGTGGGCACCTGCCATTCCAGCTACTCAGGAGGCTGAGGCAGGAGAATCACCTGGGCCCAGGTGTTGGAGGTTGCTGTAAGCTTTGTGACACCATAGTTCTCTATGGAGTTTGAAAAAGTGAGACTATCTCTCTCCAAAAATAAAATATAATAATAAAATAAAAATAAAAAAGATGGTTGTGAGATCTGATACCAGGGCACTCCACTGAGGACAACAATAAGAGACCATATCTCAATAGATAAATATAGAAAACCATTTTTAGTTGACTTACCCCTCACATTTCCTTTTACCACAGTTGTAGTTTTCAAAATGTACCCCCTAAATTGTATGTCAGCTAGACAAATTATTCTCTCATAGGAAAATTGTTTTCTTAAAACATATATTAGTCAAGACATTGGATTTTATGTGACTCTGACCCTTTGATATACTACATTCTTATATTCCCCTGGAAACTAACCTCACAATGAATTTTTAACTCAAACCTACCTTTTAACATGCACACTACAAAAACCAGAGTACATGCTCCACCTCCTCTGTTGGTCTGTTTCACCTTGGCCATATTTCTTTGCCCCAATCACTCTGTGGTCAGGGACCTGATCTCTCTGGATGACTCCTACCCATCAGGACAACCGATGGTATCCCAACTAACCAATCCCAAACACACTTATCCTGACTCACAGTTCTTCCTCACAAAGGCGACAATAAATATCCTCCTTTATGAAGTCCCCTCTTCCATCTGCCTACTGGCCTGTCCTTGTACTTTTCCTATTGGAAACTGCCTTGCAAATTTTCTTTATTTCTTTTCTTTCTTTCCTTCTTTCCCTCCTTCCTTTCCTTTCTTTCTTTCCTTCCTTCCTTTCATTTCTCTCTCGCTCTCTCTCTCTCTCTCTCTCTCTCTCTACTTTATTTTTTTAATATGCTATCTCTCTTTTAATTAAATCATACCTGTGTACATTAGTGCAATCATGGGGCACCATACACAAGTTTTATATATAATTTTACATATTTTCATCACACTGGTTAACATAGCCTTCCTTGAATTTTCTTAATTATGTTAAGACATTTATATTCTACATTTAATTAATTCCACATGTATCTTTGTAAGATGCACCATAAAGAGGGAGTGTAATTGGTGGGATCACACCTACTGTGCATCTTTCTTTTCTTTCTTTCTTCCTTCCTTCCTTCCTTCCTTCCTTCCTTCCTTCCTTCCTTCCTTCCTTCCTTCTTTCTTTCTTTCTTTCTTTCTCTTTCCATTCATACTTTCTTTATTTTTTTATTATTAAATCATAGCTGTGTACATTAATGAGATCATGAAGAACTATACACTGGTTTTATAGACTGTTTGACACATTTTCATCACACTGGTTAACATAGCCTTCCTGGCATTTTCTTAGTTACTGTGCTAAGACATTTACATTCCACATTTACTAAGTTTCACATATACGCTTGTAAGATGCACTGCAGGTGTAATCCCACAATCACCCTTCCTCTGCCGACCTCCCCCTCCCTCCCCTCCCTTTCCCCCTTTCCTCTATTCTTAGGTTGTAACTGGGTTATAGCTTTCATGTAAAAGCCATAAATTAGTTGCATAGTATGGCTGAGTACATTGGATACTTTTTCTTCCATTCTTGAGATACTTTACTAAGGAGAATATGTTCCAGCTCCATCCATGTAAACATGAAAGAGGTAAAGCCTCCATCTTTATTTAAGGCTGCATAATATTCCATGGTGTACATATAGCACAATTTATTAATCCATTCGTGGACTGATGGGCACATGGGCTTTTTCCATGACTTAGCAATTATGAATTGGGCTGCAATAAATATTTGGGAACAAATATCTTTGTTATAATGTGATTTTTGGTCTTCTGGGTATATACCTAGTAAAGGAATTATAGGATCAAATGGCAGGTCTATTTTTAGATCTCTAAGTGTTTTCCAAACATCTTTTCAAAAGGAATGTATTAATTTGCATTACCACCAGCAGTGCAAAAGTGTTCCCTTTTCTGCACATCCATGCCAACATCTCTGGTCTTGGAATTCTGAGATATGGGCTAATCTTACTGGAGTTAGATAAAATCTCAAAGTAGTTTTGGTTTGCATTTCTCTGATGATTAATGATGATGAGGAGAACGGCAGAAAGATGGCGGCTGAGTAACAGCTTCCCTGTAACTGCGGTTGGCGAATATGGGGAGACAAGACTCCAGACATCTCTGGCCGGTGGGATCTGCCTATGATCATCCCTTTGAGAATACAGGGAGCCATCAAGGGACTTCTGGACCCCAGAAGGAGGACAAAAACAGTGGAAAACTGGCAAGTGGCTGCATGTGTTTGATCAACCTAATCATGCCGGCAACCGTGAGTACAAGCAGCAGTGAGACTGCAAACCGGAAAGGCCATACCTGTGAACTTTTTTGGTGTTCTTGGACTTGGCGCTCAGTTGAGCTGCATTGGGAAGAGCTTGAGCAAAAGTGTGGAGAACTTTGGGCATTGTCTGGGGCCGAAAAAGGAGCCACTGAGCTGGACTAAGTGAAAGCCATTTTGTGGAAAAACTGCTCCAGCAAGCATTGCCCTCAGGGTCCCAGACCAAGGATCGTGGGACAAAGTAACCTAGTGACTGATCAGCTTAAAGATGGGGACAGAACTGCCTCACAGCCCTAATACTAAGGAGCACAGTGAGACAGTTTTGGAACACCGGAGCCTTGGGCTGTTGACTTGGGTAGAGTGCCCTGACGTCACAGCTCATAGCAACCTCAAACTTC